>JAVQJF010023027.1:0-16728 GCA_036023855.1 Gadopsis marmoratus | reverse complement strand
GCAGGTGTGTCCACTCCCAGGTCCCCATTGGCTGCAGTCTCTCGACTGGGATGAACACACCTGCCACCACTTGTCCCAATCGGTGTCGGATCCGCTGGCTGGAGGCTGGCCGGGCCGCGTCCCCTCCTCCTGGTCCACCACAGTACCAAGTACCAAAGTACAGCTAAAAACTTGTACACTTGTATTTAAAGGTGGTGCTAGAGGAAAGGTTAGTGTTCCAAAAACATTAAGATCTATCCTCTGGGAACTATGACCTGTACAGTCTAGGCAGTAGCGGTTAGGATATCTTGCATTAGAACATGAAAGCCAGCTGGAACAATGGAGCAATACCATTTCAGGTTTATGATTTTTTCAGGGCGACTTTTAGTAACTGAAAGTTACCTCAATTCTTGAATGAGCAAAATCTTACAAAGACTAAGTTGGAAATATGGTAATGGTCTGCACTTATATAGCGCTGTAAACTTTAACTGTTTCCACAGCACTTTTACAGATTGGTCTCATTCACCCATTCATACACTGATGGCAACGTAGCTGCCATGTGAGGTGCTGGCCTCCAACGGGAGCAACTTAGGGTTCAGTGGACGTCGACAGGTGGACAAGAGGAGCCAGGATCGAACTACCAACCCTGGGATTAAAGGACAACCCACCATACCTCCTGAGCAACAGTTACCATAAAAAATAGAGAAATAAAAAGGATTTGGGTAAAAATGAATAATTACTAGATAATTAATAAATAATTAAACCTAGAGAGAAAGTGATTCACAGAGACCAGAGACTCTGCTGTTTGACTTGAATTGAAAGAAAATGGTAGTGGAAAAACATTCAAAAAGATTGCAATGACAAAAGAGGAAAAGCATGGTGGAAATATAAAAATGATGCAGTGTTGGGACATGTATGGATAGAGTGGGGAGAGAAATAGTGGAAAGAAGAGTAAGAAAAACTAGGGCAAAATTCCAAAAGATGTGGACAAGATATGCACAGCAGTTGAGAAAATTGCAAAATACAAAAAGATGACCAGTGTCAAAACAACAAACAGAACAAAGGGTGAGATGATAGCAGTTCAACCAGGAAATTTGAAGGTCATTTTGTGCTGCTTGACCTTGACAAGAAGCCACTGAGCACAAACTTACAATAATTAGACAAGTTAAATGACTCATTACATAGGTCTTTAGAAAAAAAACAGAACTTGAAAGACAGTTGAATATTCACACCATGAAAATGACGGCCATGAAACTGAAGATGAAAAGGACTTAATGACTTCCACAAAGGAGGCTACATTTGAAGCGAATGTGAAACAGATCAAAGAGGCAGAGCAGGAGGTGGATGTAGGAAAGCAAGGAGAGAATAGATGAGAATGACTGAAGATAATACAGAAATGAAAAGGCAATAAAGTAGCTGAAGCAGAGGCTAGCTGAAAGACAAAACAAGGTCAAAGAAGGGTAAGGACAGCTCATATTCACGAGTAGTTGCACAGCTTCTTCTAAAGGAATAGTTTGATATTTCTGGAAATACGTGTATGTACTTTCTTGTCACGAGTTTTGAGTTGAGAAGACTCATATCACTGTCAAGTCAGTTTGTTGAGCATGGAGCTCCAACCAGGAGCAGATTAACTTAGCTTAGCACAAAGACTGGAAACGGGGGGGAAACAGCTAGCCTGGCTTTGTAAAAATTCAACAAAAGGCTGCTTTCAGACAAATCAGGTGTTATGAGGATTCAACGCAGGGTTCTGCAGCAGTGTGGGAGTGTCTCATACTAACCAGCAATGCCAGCTTGAAGACCGAGCAACTGTGATTAATGTCTTTGTACCCCCTCGTGGCAGGGTCGAACAGCTGATGCACAGTCATCGCGGTGGCGATCTCTCTTCCATCTTTACAGTTGCTCGGTAAACAGTGGACTATTAGGCTAATGCTACAATGCTACATGGTTACATGATACAAATAATTTTCTTCTTCACCTGGGTGAAGTGATTGCGTGACGTCGGGTTGCATTTTTTCAAAAGTTGATTCTGTTTTAACTTTTCTCCGTGGACTGCATTCTTTTGTGGCACCCCCTGCAGCCCACACCATCGCACTACCCTTGTTCAAATGATTGGGAAAATCAGCATTTTCACCACAACGCCTGATTCTTTAATATAGCCTAAGCCTCACCAATTTACATATTATGTCTTGTTTGTTTAATCTGTCCACCAAAGTGTTAACAACAACAATTAGCCATTTAACTGAAGGTTACCATTTCTTACTTACCGTTACTGGTCCTGGCCAACAAATAGTTCAGCACATAACCCCAGAACAGTGATTCTTCTATAATCTCAACCAAGTAGTTTTAGTTGCCTAACCTTAACCATAACTACGATAATATTAGGAATAAAACTAAACTATTGTCAATGAATGCAATCCAATATCAATGTTCTGTTTGCTAAGTGTCTTGCAAGTGAAGAATTTGTGCACACCTGACTTTGTTTTAGCTAAAACAGTAGTAAAACAATTTACTTTTATTAGATTCTTGCCCAGTTTGACTAATTTATTGATTTTAACAGTGCCAACAGTGTACTTCTGGAAATGACATGTAGATTGAATTGAATGATTATTAAGTTGATTAGTAGCCTTCATCTATTTTATAGACAGCATTTCAGTGCATAAGAAAAACCTGAGTGGAAACGAGGAAAATGTTTTTCCTCTTGGCTGAGGTGTAAAAAGTGGTGTATCAATAAAAGCTAAATACAACAAAGTGCTACGAAACAGACTCGGTGAGTAAATCCTGATGTGAAGCACGTGAGTTAAACATCAACCAAAGCCTCTACATTTTTCATCGCTTCAATGAAGCAGACAGACAAAAACATCAGATTATTGTAAAACGATAAGGACACTGTAATGTTCTTAATACATGAAACAAATCAAAATGTCATGTTCTGTACATTGTTATTCACCATTTGAGGTTTGACTGGCACTCATTTTATTCCGTCATCTTGTTGCCCCCTCTTCTTCTGCAATAGTTTAATAGTAGCGCAATGGAATTAGCGCCACCAGCTTTTTATCTCAACGAACCAACTTCTAATAATAGTATAAGGTTAGTGGATGGAAACGCAGATTAATCAGCATTTTCTTTTGTCAATTTTCTAGAAATTCCATAGGAAATACAATTAAATGTAAACTGAACTATTGGTATAAAGGCTCAAACCCTCATAGGGAGGAGGATGGACGGATGGGTCAATAAAGTGTGTGACTTGTGAAACCACTGTTCGCACTCTATTTCTATATAGAGATGAGGAATGACCTGCAACAAAAAGGTCTCTGGTCAGATGCGATAGGGACCTTCATGGTCAGTGCCTTAACCCCTAGGCCACAAGGGTACCTTAACCAAGAAGCTTTAACCCAAGCCACAATTATTCCACAACTGTAACCGAGGACTTTCGTGCCTGAATCAGATAAATCAGTAACCACAGGGGTAGCAGATCAAATCATTTTTGTAACTGTCATTTGTAGCTGGTTTGGAAGGCACTGACAAACAATGTCAAAACTGAACTTTGTTTAATTAAATGATATACTAAGTGGCCTAATGAAATAATCCATAAAAGGTGTCTAACATCCCACCTCTGTAACCATATACATTAAGATTTTATACAGTAACAAATTACAATTTTCTTAATGAAGAAAAGTATTTACTAATATACATGTTTTCACAACTTCATGGTGAAAGTTTATAGTGAAGTATAATAGTTGTCCTGGGTGAATTTGGCTTATAATGACCACATAGACCACATGTGGTGAAAAAGGTCTTCACTATCAAATACATGCACAAAAAACCCCTGGTAAGTGATAAAAAGTTTTACCTCCAATGTTATGAGTTGCACAACACAAACAAAGTGATCTTGCCTATTGTAAAACAAATGGGATGAGAAGTTGATGCAACCTGTCACTGGATAGTAAAGAGGAAAAGAAGGTGGTGGGGGGCAGTAAGAAGAGATGCCTAACGGCTGTACAGATGTCTAGCAGTGGTTATATATGAGGGATCTGGGAAAGTGGTGGTGTGAGCTGCCAGACAGTGGCTAAGTGATTAGGGACGTGTGGCGTAACCCTGCGCCATATTTAGCCACGGCGGGGTGCCCCGTTCCCTGCCATCTCCCCGAGGCCCAGCGCCAGATGTTGAAAGCTGCTGCGGCACGCCTGACAGACCAGGTTGGCAGCAGGGTGGCACTGCAAGCCTGGGTACAGTGAGGATAATGCCACCAACCCTGCCAACTGCCTCTCACCCACTCATTAGCAGAAATACACACTGCAGTTTATATCAGTACATTATCAGGGATAATGACATTTTATTTACATTTAGAAAGGTTATGGGCAGATTGGTGTGGTTCACTTCTGATACGAGATTCTTTCCTGATGCTTGGCTAATTTCATGTTTGAAATAGTGATGAATACTATGCTGGTTATTTGTAGGAAGCTCATTCTTGAATTGATTCTAATGACATAGTTGCATGTTTTTTCCCGTTAGGATGGCACGTCTATCTGAATTACTTCTGCGCAGCTAGCAAGTAGCAAGCCGACGCTAACATGTGACTCTCTTCAAGGTGGTGCACCTGTTTATAATGCTTAAACTGTTGCAAAGACTTATCCCGCTTATCCCGAGGCTTTATGACTCCTCGAGAGGAAGAAAGACATGATCTTGAAACTTTTGCACTGCAGAAATGGTACAGCGGTAACATTTACCAAAGTGAGGCAATGATTTAACAACAAAACATGTTTGGTTCTGTCCTGGCCTTTCATCTGGCACCTCCATTAGTCCAAACTATCCATTTGTACAGAGGAAATATCAGATTGACATGGTCTTTGCTGAGCACATTTATGCCATTTCACTCCATTGTTGATATCATCTTCCGTCCATCACATTTATTTTCTGTTTTGTGATGCGCAATAAACCATGCCTTTCAGTCTAGTTTATCCTGTGTTTAACATACTTTTAATGCTCAAAAATGTGTTTATCAGCAAGCAAACAGTAAAGAAACAAAGTATTACTGGCCAAGAAAATCAGCAACAATATCAATTGTTTAATTGCAAAAATAACATAATCAGATTTCAGAAATCCCCATCACTTGAACCCTAATAAACATGTTTAGGCAGACATACACACACAGCCTTAACTCACTGATCTCCCTGCAGATGTTGCGCTAACAAGTGTCCCCCAATTAGTCACTCTCTCTCTGCCTGCTCACCCTTTTTGTTCTTTCTTTCTCACTCTAGGACACTCTGCCGGAGGCTGACCAAGATAAAGTTTTGACTGGCAGGACCATTTGTTTTAATCAGGTGTTTGCAGACGCTTCCCTGACCTCCATTAGTTGAAGTTTTAATTGAAATTAACCCCCACTACTACCCCAATTAACCCACGTCCCCCCTGACTGGCGCTCGCCTTCGTCCCGAGCATCTGTTTCGGGGCGGGAGGAATGGGAGTCAGAGCGGGGATCCGGAGGGGAGGGGGGTTAGCGCCACTGCCGAGGATACAGTGTTGTCACCCGAGGAGAGGCGGCATCACATCAAGTGCCAGCCAACTGTGCCTGGCTCGCCATGAAGCCCTGGGGGGCCTTCTGTCTCTCTGTCTACAACATACTGGAAGTGAAGCTACACATGGCTTAGTCTTGGCCAGCAGGTGGTGGGGGTGGTAGGTAGAGGGATGATCCCAAACACAGGAGAGGAGGATGAAGATGTCCCACAGGGGGGAGAGTCACAGAAAGGAAAGATGAGAAAGTTGGGAAGATGAGAGAGTGAAGAAGTTGTAGAGAATTGGGGGAGGGGGTAGAACGGGATGGGGAGGCAGAGGGAGGTGGTAATTACTGTACAGCGTGTTTTCTATCTTAAGCCTTCTTGCTGGAGATAAGAGTGTGTGGATAGAGCGCAGAGTGTGTGTGTGTAGCCTCAAGGACCTGCTTCTTTGCGTGTGGAGTAAGGAAGCTGTCAGAGTGGCCTGTTACTGCCCAATTTGCTCTGCGCATGTGCGAAAAAGCGTCTACTTCCTGTCCCCACTTTTTTCACTTTAAATGCAGGAATGGAAAACTTCAATTGAAGACACACTTTATGATGATAAGTGGAACATATCTTTAGAAATACATATTGATAAAGTATTTAGTGTGACTTTCACAATACTACCAAAATCTAGTGGTCCACTTCAATTTCATAGTTATATTATGTTAAAATTAATCATAATAAATACATACCTAAATATTATATGTTACATTTTTCATAATCGAATGAACTGATAAATTAGTTTATTCAAACAATGAAGCGTTTTACCAGCTCTCTTTGTTAAAGTGGCTGTGTGGAGTTTTCAGAAATTCGTTGTTTATAGTGACACCTTTTGGCCTTTACGATAAGTGCCAATCAGCATTATTGCTCGATCTCGTGCTCGCACACATTAGGCGCGAGCGAGCATCTTGGGCATCAGCCAAAACAGGGACATGAGATACAGTGGACTGAACGTGACCGATCGACATCATGTTCATAGGTGTGGTAAGTAAAGTTACACTGATATTATAGTTTGACTAATGTTATGTTGTGCTTGAATGTCGCTATCAGCTTGCTAGCTTTGCAAAATATAGGCTAGTGACTACATTGTCATTGCATGATTGACTGCATTTATATGACACTTCGGCATTAGCTAACATTAGCTAGCCAGCTTTATCAATCGCCATTAGTCTAGCTTTCAATGAGAGGCTCAGCAATGTCAGCAAATCTAAATTTGCTGGATGATAACGATAACGGTTAGTGAACTACACTTTCATTATTGACGTGATAGCTGAATCGATGCGCTAATATTTCAACATAATAGATGAGACTTTTATTGTCACCTAACGTTACTGTATTGAATGGCTCTGGCAGTGAGTTTAGACAGTGATAATACATCATCAGTTAACATAAACATAATAGGAGTGGGATGACTAACGTTTGACTGTAGATAGTGCATATAAAATAAAGAACAGATGTTTTTGGCAACATAGTCTATGTATTCACCAATTTGTGCATCATTGTACTTTACCTTGCTTTATCATTATACTGTAATTTATCATTTAGTTTTCACTGTTACTGTCAATCAGCATCCCTCAGATATGGAAGGCATTACAATAAAAACTACCCATTTTCTTTCATTTCAGGTTTCAAGTTCTGAAGATAATGCAGCTCTACTGGAAGAAAGCAGAGACAGTGATTCTAGAGGCGAAAGGGGGAGAGTCAGAGGTGCAGATGTAGTGCCCTGCCCTCCTGCACGGAAGGGACAGAGGCCATGATAGGGCAGAAGAAGAGCAGGAGCTGGTTCTGTCGCTGAAGAGCACAGCGGTGATGCAGGTTGGTCAGTCACAGATCTTTGGTTAAACAATATATAAAGAAAATGTACACACCCACTTGACAAATGAATCTAGCCATTCTAAACAGATAAATTTCCAGACAGAATTGCAACAATTGACACAAGAGCAGAGGGATGAAGTCCTGCAGATGGTGTTCACCTGTCTGCCAGGGTTTATTCTGGACATCATCTGTGACGTCTGGGAACCAGGAACCAGGTGGCAGATTAGACACAAATACCCTGACACCTTTAGCAACTCTGTTGGTTACAAGGAAGCACGATTTAGATTAAATTAAACTGTTCAGTGTCCCTGCATGCGAGTTCATTACCTCAAAAAAAACCTGGTCGTTTATTGATGTTAGTGGACTCAATTTCTAAGATCACGTTAGCTACTTTGAGGAGCTTCTATTTCCTTTTGTTTTTATTGTGGACTTGTAGCTGGACAGAGTCCTCTACATAGAAATCACTCCACAGGCTGCTATAGGCAATCAAGAAAGTTTTTAAAACCTTTTTAAGATACGTTACAGTCCGTTCACACACAGGCAATATAAAGTGTATGTAAAAAGTTACATACAGTACATTTAATGAATGATGGAATTAGCTCCATATATTAAACATTTATCAAAACAGGATATTAAATATTTATTTAATAAGGAAACATGTAATCTTCCATTTCATTAGCGCCATAAATTAGATAGCATGTAACAAAACAAGAAAAATGTGTATTAAAACCAAAGCATTTTAAAACATTATTGATTGATTAATTAAATCAAATCAATTGACTGAAGTTGCTGTCAGTTTGGATTCACAGCAGTTACACTGAATTCCAGCAATGACATAAATAAATAGAAATAAAAAGAAAACAGAAATAAAACATGAGACATAAAATGAAATGAAAAAAAAAAATTGTTATCCACAGAAACTTCTCAAACCACTGCTGAAGCGTACTTCAATAGTAACCTGTATGATAGTCAATATTTTTGATAGAGAATTCCTTTAAATGTGTCTTCTTACGAAAGATATAGCTGAAATACAAAAGCTGTACCAGTGGAATTCAAATGCAAAATTTGCATTACGAAACGTTTAATTAATTATGACTTTGAGTCGATTAAATGGTAAATTTTGATGGTAAAATGCTACATGTAGCAAACATGTAGCATTTTACCATCAAAATATCCATTCCACCTTCACTTTACAGTGGTGATATATAACTACATTTACTCAGTTACTGTAATTATGTACAATTTTGAGGTATTAGGTATCCTATTACCATATGCTACTTAATACTTCTACTCCACTACAAACCTATGATGAGTTTATAAAATATGCCAGCTTCACTTCAAATACATACAATATTAAAATTAAGCTATATGCATCAGTAATAATAACTTATAACTATAACATTATACAGTGCAATTATATAACACTGGCAGGTGCCATGCTAATAAGTCAGTTTACATTTGATACGTTTGTGCTTTTACTTAAGATACATTTTTAACCCTAAAGAAGCAAGACAATCTGGTCCATAAACCTCCACATCATGGGTTGTCACTGTCATTTTCGAAACAACACAGATGTTGAAGATGCTGCTTGCACAGATGACCTATACGGTCATATTTTGGAGTAGGACGGCTCCTTTACAACCAGGGTTTGAGATATCTGTCTCTGAGTTTTCTGCAGCAGCCCCAATACAATGGAGGTGCCCTACAATTCACCTGAGATAAGAAGAATCAAGTGGAGTCAGGGGGTTAGGGGAAGGGGAGAAGGGAGGGTGTTAAGGAAAGGGGATGTGTGGAGATGGTGAAGGACAAAAAGGCAAAGGACTTGGCCCCTGCCTACTGTCACCATCCAGAGCCATCCCTCATGTAAGACCCCCCAACGGTGGCTTGTCCATCCTCTGCACACGTGTGCCACTGTAGGTCTCTGGTCTCCAGCCAGACTCTGTGTATAACATGGTCTGTGTGTGTGTGTCAGGCTGGGGGATGTGGAGCCCAGGGTGGTGTATACCCTTGAGCAAGGTGGTCTTACGCTTTGGCTCTCTCCTTGGCTTGGCTAACCATCAGTTTTTCCATTAGCATCATACTTTTCTTAAAGAAGTGCCTTTGTTACATATTTCAGTCACAATAGTTCACACAGGTTTAATTACAGTCAAAGAGATTACAGTTTCAGATGAATGCTAACAATATCTATGCTGGATTATTTGTAAAAGTTACTTCTTCACTAGAAGAATTGGTCACTTTTCAGACATTCCTTTGATCAAACACATAAAATGAATTATGTTTTAATTTTTGTAATGAGCGATCTCTGGTGTTACTTTTGGCAAAGGTCAAGGGACCATTTAGGTAGCTGAAGACATTAGCTAGCTAGAAGATATTAAGAAAAGTACTAGCTGAAGAACTAATTCACCCAGCAGCGGCTGTGCTTGCCGAGACTATGGTGGACAAAGCAGCAGCAGCCAAGATCGGGACTGTACTGCTGTCAAATTACAGTTTCACGGATAATTGACAAGATGGAGACACATATGTTGCAAATTGCGGAGAAGCTCAGGGCTGGTGAGTTTTCATTACCATTGTATGAGTCAACCAGTTCAGATTCTGAGCATGTGCATACTGCATTTGACGTGTGCAGCATGGCTGTACATGCTGGGTGAAACCATATAATCTTGATTTTTTTGTGATGATTTTCTTTGGTACTGATTTTAATTGGTTAGTGTAGTTTGGGTATTTACTTGGCAGTCAGTGAGGAGGTTGTTCTGACTGAAAGTGATTTACCTAATGTTATATGATTGTGTAACTGTCTTTGTGCAGTTTGTAGGCTTAATACATGTTTCAGGCCCCTCCCCTTAGGAAAAAACAACAACTTTGTGCCCATGATGTAAACAATGAATGCTCTCTCTCTCTCAGAAGCAAAACTGGAATTAAAGTGCCACAAATCCTCTAGGCCACTTTCACAATGATTAGCCCTGTGTGAAAACTCAATTCATTTGAATGAGACCACTCTGAATGAGACCACTCTGTTGACGCAATGGGGGTGCCAATGCAGAGAGCTCCAACAGAACAAACAAAGAAAACAAACACATAAAAACAGTTTAATCCTGCTCAACTTTTGCCGTTCAATACAAAGTCATTTGGTAAGGTTCTGCGGATTGGCCAACCAAATATGTGCAAACACAGAGTATTACTGTTTACCTGGTGATCGTCGTGACAAAAGATAAAATGATTGCTGCAGTGATACATTTCCTCATAACATTATCATCCTCTGTTGTGTGTCTGATAAGCCATCAAACCCATGAATTTGTTTCTCAAAGTGAACTTCCTGGATCGTTTTTTATTGCGTCACTGGTACCTGAAGCATCATGGCCCCACCAGAGCAATTTTAAGACCTCAGATCACTAGCACACAGGGACATTACAGCTTTGATTTCTTTTAACCAGGACCACGATCTCTACCTGGTTTGTTTTGAAATATGCTTTCAACTATTTTGTCCTTTAGATATGTCCACATTGGGCATGTTGTCCTGTCATCAGGAGCCACAAATCAGAGATCTCATGAGGATCATTTGGAAGGCAATGAGAAACCCTCCATGAAATCTGCAACTGAACCTGTAAAAAGCTGTCACACAATAAAAGGAGCACAGAGGGTTGAATATTGTTTAAAGTTGGCTGGTAGAGGCAGATCCATGCAGTTTATGTGAACCTCTTGCACACACAGAACACACACACACACACACCTTCACTATTTAATAGATGAACTTACCTGCTGATGCTTTCCCTGTTTTTGGAATGAATCCCAATCAGGGGTTCCCATCACTGTGGCTACATTCATCGAGGAACAAATTACAGTTGGGGATTAGGACTGGGGAGGGAGGGGACAACTCAGTGTTGTATCAGTGAGGCTGTGTTCGGTCTGCCGAGCCGCTTATATTTCAGGTAAACATAATCCAGATTCAGCTCTGGCGGGGGTAGATTCAATTAAGATACAGAGACAACTTTGTTAATGCGGCCATATCTTAATACCCTGGCCACAGTTTGTAATGAATCTGGGCTCAGGGGTGGGAGCTCGAAATCAGGGACAAGGGAAGAGGACTGAGTGTGACAGTATCCTGTGGTGGGGGTGGCTGCTGGAGTTACTGTCATCTGGCCAAGGCAGGTACTGTATGGGTGGGGAATCTTAGAAATGTTGTTTTCAGGTTTGTCTTAATGCACATAAGATATTGATTACAGAGCACTTTTGATAATGCTTGAGTTTCCTAGATATTTGTTATCAAAGCATCAGGTTTTTTAACATCATTAGACTAATTAATCACTCAGTCAGTAAAGTTCCAGACAATTTGTTGATTGATAGATAGATAGATAGATATCTGTACTGCCTATATATACACACACACTTATAATTTCATTTTGGAGATAGTCAGAGTGCTACCAGTCGTTGTCTTAACCAAGTCTTACCAATAACAACTGAGCTTTTGAAGACTTGCAATACTCAAATTATGTCAAAATCTACACAGTGTTTTAAACAAATTGGTGTTAGATTTCAACCGGTCCTTAAAAAAGCATTGTAGAAAAGGTTTTATAGACAAAAACACAGAATTTCCAAAGTCCTGAAATCCCAAAAGAATCAATGTCAAAAGGAAAATCCTGAAATCCATATCACATGACAGCTGTTAAGCACATCCAGAGTAAAGAAGTACTAATTTTTGCAGATTATTGGAGCTCCAATTAGATTCATATGCACAATATATTCCATACCGGGAAAGAAATGTGTCATTTTCTCATCCCGTGTCCAATTCTTAACGGAAGAAAAATACATCAGCTGGCATGTCCAATTCAAACATACTTTGCCCACTTTCCCAGTGGCATTAGGATATAAATTGACAAGGCTACTATCACTATTAATGTGAGTTACAACAAAGCTAATCAACTCAGGATGTCACAACTGAGACCCAAAGAAAATCTTTGTCCTAAAAGACAGCGTAAAACTTCTGAGTTTCCCTACCATACAGAAACAAAAGTTGACACCATCTGATTTGGGATCGATGAAGACGTTTCCTGAATAGCATCTAGACGAACTGCACAGTCCCAAAGCCTTTTTGGTCTTTCAGACTAGCTGTTTTTTTCACTAGCTCAACAATCCTTCTTCAGTATCAGCTGAGAGACAGCCACCCTGAGACCCATGTGGTGAACAGGCCTAACCAGAGCATATCTCATCCCTCCGGATGTTAATATTTATTGACGGAACTAGGCTGGTGTTAGAACATTAAAAAGGGGATCGGGAAGAAGAGCTCTGCGGACTTAAGCCCTGGGAGGCCACAGCGACTCAAAGTCTTATTCAGATGATGTGTCGTGAGATGCTTGTCCTTGAAAAAAGGGAATTAGTGTCTGTGGAAGTCAAAGGGAAAATGGAGAGTGCGAAAAAGAGTAAAGGGTGGCTGAGAAAGACAGGAAGAGAATGTGTTTGACAGAAAAACGTGTGTGTGTGTGTTTGTGTGTATATATACACACACGTGTTTGCATGCATATTTGTGCGCATGCCCGTGTGAGATAGAGCAAAACATAGAAAAAAGGGAAAGAAAGGCAAAGTAGGACTTCTTCACGCAGGGAGAGATGATGCAAAGAGCACAAGCTGGTACAAAAGTGCTACCACAGGACCGAGCAGACAATCCCCTCTCCAGGAAATGCAGATCAAAGTGGATTTAAGTAGTCAAGACTTGTTCCATGCGGTTCCAGTCTCGACCCTGTAGCCATGCTTTTCCTCTCTGTGTTCAGATCAGTTAGGATGGGTGACGGAGCTCTAGAATTGAGTCACGGCAAAATATGATGGTCAGGCCCCAGCGTTCCCAAGGAGCAGCAATACTCTCCAACATTTTGATGCCTGTTGTAGTTTCTTGTCATAACTCAGAGTCCCTTACATACATTTTAATCATGTTTTGTGTATAACAAGTGGCCTTTAACTTTTAAAGCCTCTAGTGCTTTGGTAAAATAATCAATGCATTAGTTATACTTATTGGGTTTATCTGAAGTAAGACATTATGCTGTGGTTCTGAACACTACTTTTCCATCACTTATGCACGAATGCCCATGCATCACTATAAAACACCTGTATGAGCCATGTAGCAGTCACATAGTAAAAGTAATCTCCTCCCCTTAAAATTCTCTTTCATTAAGATCAGCATACATTTTAAAACATTTAGGAGTTACTTTGTGACCTGCTCTAATTTCTTTCTTTCAACAGCATAGTCAGAACAAATGGTGAAATGGTTTGGTCAGGTTCAGGCACCAGAACTGCTGGGTTAGTTTTAAGAAAAGATCATGGTTTGAGTTCAAATAAATATATCATTAAATTTAGTAAGTTAAGTTATGTCAAGCCACTTAAAGAAACATAACTTATGTAGTTATGTTAGAATAAGTCAATGTTGACGTTTGGTTTCACACAGGACACAAAACAGCAGACTGTGTGAAAATCCTGTGTCTTCACAGACTTTGTTGCTCTTTTTAGTACCTCACCAGACTGCACTAGTTTCAGAATTGATTCATTTAACTTTTTTTTTGTTTAAACAGTTGTTCACAGACATAGTAGGCCAATAATCAGATTGAATGGACATTTAGTTTCTTTTTTTCCATTTAGCATGACATTGATCTGATGTTGGTACATTTCTGTTTGGGAGAGCGTTTCTAGATGTGTTAGAAACAAGTTATTTTCTTTTTGTTTTGCCCCAACCAATCAATAGTGAGTGACGTATCTGTCCTGCAAAGATCAATTTTAGTTGACACAGGAGCTGAGGCAGTGATTTCTAGCAATTAATTTAATGTTTTTCACAACAATCAAAGAAATATGATAATTTGCTATTTGACAGTTGCTATTCCTGTAGGTTGACATACAACAACCTGTACAGTTACATCAATCTCATTTATGCTTGGTGCCGTTATTCTGGCAATTTTTATGACAGGAGCATAGCTAAGAAGCTAGCTAGCTACTATGACATCCACATTCTTAATCCCACCTACAAAATTCTGATTGGGGAAAAGGCCGCTAATAAGCACATCAACAAATTGTGGTGGTTGGTTTTGAGGCCAGGATCCAGGTGACAAAACTAGGGTGTTTGTGCTATGCTAAGCTAATCTAAAAATATCTTAATGTGATATGACATCTTTGTCCACCAATCAGTCAGTTTTAGAGTCGATTTTAAGATTTTGCTGATCACCTTTAAAGCATTTCATTGTTCAGCTCCCAGATACATTGCCGAA
Organism: Gadopsis marmoratus; assembly: GCA_036023855.1. NCBI lineage: Eukaryota > Metazoa > Chordata > Actinopteri > Centrarchiformes > Percichthyidae > Gadopsis > Gadopsis marmoratus. Next base: position 2,159 of record JAVQJF010023027.1, on the reverse strand, counting down.
TTGCTACTCCCCTATGAAGACAGAGTGCAGCCTCAGATCCTCAGGTAGTGCTCTGCTGACTGTTCCTAAGTCCCAGGCTCAAAACTAAAGGTGGCCGTGCTTTTGCAATCAGGGGCCCTTAGATCTGGGACTCCCTGTCTGAAGATCTGAAGCTTGCAGAATCGGTGGCATCTTCTAAAATCACTTCTTAAAATGTTTCCTAACCGTAAAGCTTTTATTAATGCAAACACACCATTTTACTTCCAAAATGTCTTATCTGTTTACGGTTATTGCTTTTAATATATTTCTATTAGCTTTAGGTTATTTCCATTCTATTCTTTTAATATTGTAATTGTCACAGGAGAGTGGCAACAGGGGAAGGACCACACATCCCAACCTCCTTTTTTAAAAATGTTTTTAATTCAGTGTCTGAGGAGGTCCTTACAATCTTTATATCACTCGTTACAATGACGTGTATTCTCCACACCATTCAAGACTGCACTTATGAAGCCTTTTTTATTAAAAAAAAGTTGCCTCGATCCCTCGATACCAAATAACTACAGACCAATCTACAATCTTCCATTTTTAAGTAACATTTTTGAAAAACCGGTCTACACTCAATTAAACAATTTTATTAACTCTTGGAATGATTGAAAAAAGATTGAAACTTGACATGTTTCAATTTGGTTTTCGAACAAATCATAGCACAGAGACAGCCCTAGAAAAAGTAGTCATTAACTTCAGGATACATCTAGATCACAATAAACCTTCAGGGGCACTACTTGATCTGAGCGCTGCTTTTGATAAAGTTGATAACAAAATTCTTATAAATAGACTGAGGAATGACATTGGACTGTTGGGTGCTTTTTTGAACTGGTTTTCCTCATATCTTTCTGGCAGAGAGTTCTTTGTTGCAATAGATAACTTCTCCAAAACCTCCAAAATTGCATGTGGGGTTCCCCAAGGATCGATATTAGGACCACTGCTTGTTAATCTATATCAGGGGTCACCAACGTGGTGCCCGCGGGCACATATGCCCGCAAGGACCACGAGTCGCCCGCTGGCCTGTTCTAAAAATAGCTCACTATAGCGCCACTTACCGGTGAGCTGCATCAAAGTTTTTTTTGTTGCTATTCTTTTTTAAATCACACTTGCATTGGTGTAAATTTGAAAATGACAATATTTAAAAAAAAAACATGAAATGTTTCATATTAGATGGTGAAGGATTACACCTGCCAAAGCAGAGAGATCGTAGAATCATATATAGGGCTCATTATTTATGTTGCAGTTCCATGCTGACGCACAGACTCATCAGCTGGCGTTAAACCAAAGAACCACTTTAACACAAACATTTGTTCGTGTCGACTAGCTACACGTTTTATGCGTTTTATGAATGATTGTTCATATAGGGGACATTATTGGTGGCTCACGGACATCTGTGCTGCATCACGTGACGGACAGCGCTGCGCTGTCAGACCGGTTCCCCTACAGCAGAGGAGCTCTGCTCTTTCTCTCTCTTTAACCTGATGTTTGTTTAAAAAGAGTTAAAAACGAGAAGAATTAACCTCCATCTGAGCGCTGAGCAGCTCAGCCAGAGCTGTGGGTGTGTGGGTGTAAGATTTTCGAGAGAGAATAAAACGTCGTCGCTCGTCCTCTCAGTCTGTGATTGATGATCAGATTGCTGATCTCCACATGGCTACAAGACAACTACAGCAGGTAAACATGATGCTTCAGATCTATGAAGGTTTTTGCAGAAGCTGTATTTTTCTTGGATCAACTCACTTGAAGCGACTCGCTGTCATTTCTCTCTGAGCTGTCACGTGACGACGTCACGTATATAAACTTTATCAAACGTTTCCCAATATGAAAGCATTATAAACTAAATTATTACTATTGGAGTAAACTGAAACATCAACCAGGCTGTGTTGGACATACACTCATTATTTAAGCATTGAATAAATCATATTTAATATTATATCAGGCCTCTGTATAAGCCCATTTTCAATGAACAGTTACTTTTTACCTCGCAAAAGATATTATTCTCATCAAACAGTCGAAAACGAGGGGTCCAGCTGCACTTTATCAGAATGTAAATACTTGCAGAGATTTATAGAAATAAAGTGTTGCATATGGATATTTATCTGTTTCCTACCTTGTTAAATCATTGTTGATAATTATTG
>JAVQJF010023019.1:0-46245 GCA_036023855.1 Gadopsis marmoratus | reverse complement strand
CATTGGTTGGAGTCTTTCCACTGGGATGAACACACCTGCTACCACTTCCCCCAATCTTCTTCTCCCCGGTTGCCTAGCAACGGGGAAGCGTCCTGTTGTGCCCACAGGTCCGCCACAGTGGTTAGAAGTGTTGTTGGAGCTACCATAATCAGGTTTGCAGGGTAAAAATGCAGGATAAAGTTTAAATTATGAAGAGGCCTTTTTTTGGACATGTGATGGAAAGGAGTGGCTGAGTCTGAGCCGTTGATTCAGACAATCAAGTAGGAAGAACATTGTATAGTTTAGGAGCTCTGACAGTAAAAAAATGGGTCATCTTTTCTTTGGCCTAGATGAGCAGTTTCCAATCCTGATGCTTGGGAAGCAGCATACTGCTCACTTGCTGTCCTGCCAGGTAGTTAATTGCAGTCAGTGTGTATCTCATGTGTAAACTGAGCACAAATAGATATCTACTTGCGGGATTCTGGGACTGGAACTACAGCTTAAACCACAGGCTGATAATTAGAAACCTTGAAGGGTTAACAGGTCAGAAATGTAACCAGGGGCAAGTGCTTGATGAGCACTTAAAAGTAACCAATAAAGTACTGAAATATATTCCTCAAGGGGGTGTAACAACTATCTGAAATCTTTTTTTCTTCCTAAAATATTTACATGTGTTTGTTTTCAGGAGACCCAGTCCTTCATCTGTGTCCTGCTGGTCATTACTGTGATGGTCTGCCTGGCAGTGATTTCAGTGGAGGAACAGGACCAAGACCGTGTCCCCTGTACACGTATCGAGCTTCCCCCGGATCAGGCAGCAAGGGTGACTGCCTGCCCTGCCCTTCTGGTTCATACTGTAACAGCACAGGTCTGATATGCTGACCACCACCACCCAATAATTAGGGATTATCTGAAATTACATATACAAAAGTAACAGATAACTTAATTTGTGATGTTTTTTCTCCTTTTTGTTATCATGTTCCTACTGTATAATGAAGTGTAAAAAAACAAGCAAACACCTTAATACTCATCTCTGTGGGTTAGAATTTATATTTGCAAGGACAGCTCAAAGAACATTGCCTTTCTAGGTTGTATTAATTTCAATATGTACACACACTATTACACCAGTGCCTGAACCTGTGTCTGAGATAAGAGTGAAGGAGGTATAATGTGATTGAAGACACTGAATTAAAAAGCCCTTGATACCTGAGGCTACAATAATGATTGAGTGGTGGTTTTTCAAAGAAAACACTTTTTTTCTAATCTTCCTCAAAAACTGCTTAAAATTATTTAAAATTGAAACCATATTGTTCTTCTACCTCTGGTTCTTTTTTATGCATAAATGAAGGCATCTTAAATAATGACTATTAAAGAACTTCACTTATATTGGAGTCACTTTGAAAAGCGTAATGGTTCAGGTCTTTTTCATGTAAGGTCACATTCAATGTTTGTTTTCGAGAATGCAGCAAATCTATTTCTACTTGTTGTGTGAAGTGATTAGGTTTTTCAGAAAACTGTTATTTTCCAGGGCTTACAGACTACTCCAACAGTCCCTGCCCACCAGGCTTTTGGTGCAGTGGGTCTGGACCCCCCATCCTCTGCCCTGCAGGCACCAAGAGGCCTCTCCCTGGAGCTGCTGCACCCAGACAGTGTGAACCCTGTGCGGGGGGTACCTTCTGCCCAGATCCCCGGGCTACAGGAAAGCCCAATGTGGAGGGGATCCCCTGCAGGGCCTCCTATGAATGTCCTATGGGTAGTCTTATCAGCACTTTATAACGTTAGCACAGCATTTTAGATTCTGTATGTGTGACTCTTTAATTTTAATAAATGCCTTTCTCCCTGAAGTCGGTAATGAGGTTCTGCTGTAATGCGTTTTTGCTCATAATCCAGGTGCAGTCTCAGAGAGGCTGTGCAGAGCTGGCTCATACTGTGGACCTCAGACTGCTGAGCATCAAGTCTGTCCTGAAGGTTATTTTTGTCCTGAGGGATCCCATTCCTACCACACCCCCAAACAACTGTGAGTGCATGAAAGGTCCAATATCCTAAAGTCTGGTGTGACATAGAAATGAGAGGCTTTAACTGTTGAAATGATGAAAGCTTAATGGGTTTGGACTGATTCTACACAGTCTGGGTTAAAGCTTTATAAATAACCTTGTAACTATGCCCCACAGCTGTCCATTTCCCTACTACTGCCCACGCAACAGCTCTGCCATGAAGTCCTGCGAAGGAGGATCCATGCCTGTGAACACCAGCGGGCTCAGGGGATCCCAAAACAGCTGCTGTAGTGTGTGTGAGGGGGGAACCTATCGTCTGTACCTCTCCCCCATCCCACAATGCCTTCCATGTCCACCAGGATACTTTTGCACCCCAGGTATTTGACTCACCACAAATCATTCCAGATCTCAACTTTTGTGTACGATACTTGCTATTTCATGCCAAATAACTCCAAATAAAGTGGGAATTTGTTTTAATTCAATAGGTACAAACCACTACAAGAGTAACCCATGCCCTCTTGGGTATGTCTGTCCCATGGGATCCACCCAACCAATACCCTGCCCCCCAGGATCCTTTGGCAACTTCACTCATGCTAAGAAAATGGGTGACTGTCACCCATGTCCGGCTGGCACCTTCAACCATCTGCTTGCTCAGAAGGCTTGCTTTCCCTGTGGCAGCTCCTCCACTTCACCAGCAGGTTAGATCGTATCAGATGTTCCTAGATAGCTCAGATAACATGAAATGCTTTTATTTGAACAAATAGTATGATTTTTTTAATCTTTTGTAAATTAAGTTTCAGAGTTGTTATGTGTACAGGAAAACATCTCTGTTGATCTTGGTGTGCCGTGTCACACCCGTTTTCCTCAGGTTCTTCTTCTTGTACCTGTATTGGTAAGAACCGTGCATTCCAGCACTCGGATGGTTCATGTTTGTGCAGAACTGGTTTTGTCTTCTACAATGAACTGGATTTCAAAAGCTTTACCTCTGACAGTGAATTGGACTGCCAGCCTGAGGTCAGTAGCAGATCTAAAATCAGGAATTTCCATTTCCTTCAATTACTGTATTAATCTCCACAGTGTTTGCCATTTTCAGACAGTTCACCCAAATATATTCACTTCCTTCCAAAAGGATTTTTTAATGTTTGAATTTGTTTCCTTTCAAAAGTTTTCATGGAAATGAAATGGAAGGTGTGGATTGATTGAAAGTCTACCAGACAGATGAGGTCTTGTGCAATTGTATAGACTGGAAAAATTTGAACAACACCTACACCCCTCAGTGTTCCACAAATAGATTATAAACCTGTGGAAAACATTGCCTCCATGTGACCTGTTTGCAATGATTTTACTTCTTGGAATTGCATTTGGAAATCAATACAATGGTTTTCAATCATGAGTGATGTAATGAACAGCAAGGTCTGTGTGTGTGTCTCAGGCGAACAGACGGTGTGCCACAGGACAGATACGTCTGGCAGCATCCAGAGAGTGTGTGTCACCCTCCCTCCACTCCTGTAATATCACCTGTGGACCACATGGAGGAACTCTGGATGTGGAGATGGGCATGTGAATCTCACTTATATTTTTCAATTCAACTTAAAAAAATAACCCGTCAAGTCAATTACTATTTTTAACAATACCCTGTAAAAACTAGGTGTAGTGAAGAAATTAATTATGTTCTGATGAACAGCCTGATATGTGGTCTGTCTTTCTGTCTCTTGTCTTATCTGCCTGATCCTGATGCCCCAGCTGCCACTGTGAGCGATATGTGTCTGCTGAAGAGCTTTGCAACATTTCCTGCCTTTCCAAACTGCCTCGGCTCTCTGCACAGTTCTCGCCAGATGGACACCTGCTGCTCAGCCTCAAAGAAAGAGACAGCATGGTCTGGGCCAGGGTAAGGGAGAGGTGACAGGGTCAATGACAAACTGGTGATTTTATATACCTTACGAGATTATGGCTTTCATATTTTCCTTATACTTACTACTCAGTTACACTAAATGTGTGTGTGAGTGACCTTCGGTGATTGTGATTTTCGGAAGCTGCTACCACCAGATAAAAATAAGCACATTGTCCTGATGCAGCCAAGAAACCTTCCAGACTGTAGGGTGTAGCTATATCGATTAGTTGGCAGAAAGCTTGGCGTAGCATTTTTCAGGGTCTCGGCAGGCTGAGTCTCAGCAGGACACCCAGAAAAATGTTGCAGCTACAGATTTTGTGATATCATAGTGAAAAATAATGAACTCCTCTCTCCATGGAAGAAAATGTATTTAGTAGTTGAACAGCATAGCTACTTGGTCTCATCATCTTCCACTAGTTTCATCATCTATGGACGTGCATGTTTTGTGTGCGCTTGAGTGGGTTTAGCCCTGTTTGGAGATATTCAGCATTCCTAACATTTATCATTTTTAGACAGCTGTTTGTCCGTGGAATATGAATTTAACACAACAGTCTTTTTCTCTAGTACGGGACATTTATCTGGACTTTAAACCATTTTGTGTTTATGTGTTAATGTAACTACTATTTTACCATAGTCTATATCTTTTTGGTTTTCCAATATGGTGACAACACTCAAACATTAGTGCTGTGCCCATATGTAAAGGGATGCCTTGTTGATATCTTGTCGTTGTATTTCTTCAATGTATGCAGTATGCTGTGGTATAGTACTGTAGTAGCAGTTCTTATTAAGCTTATTTCTGTTCACTTTCAGACTGTAATGAATGTTTTAGGACCAGATATCCATTCAAAGAGAATTGGTAAAATCCATTTGGTCCAGTTTGACTCTGATGGTGTGTTTGGTTGGATTCCCACGCAAAGCAAGTTCATCCATCAGTTTCTGTCAGGTGACCTGACTTAACCTTTCTTTAACACATTTATTCATGTTCTTTTTCTTTTTCTAACGTCTCTAATCAACCCATTTGATTTCTGTATCTCGTATCATCTTAAAGAAAATTTGTTGAAAATTTAATTTCTAATTGTCTAAACCCTATGCATGTTAATTTAACACACTGATTTACCTCTACTCAGAACCAATAGAACTTCTACATACAAGACCCAGGAAGAGGAGAGACACAGAAGATGATGATGGTGATGATGATGCTGCCAACTTAGCTGTCCTTCCTCGCATCCCCAACCCCATTGCCTGTCTGTCCACTGGTGACATGCTCATTTTCCACCTCACCATCAACCACACTGGTACCACTGACTTTCTTTACGTTCATCTTTTCTTTGTCATGACAGTGATTCATTTTTGTTTTAAACACAGTAATCTTGCGCTGACTTTATTTATATCCCCCAGACCGCCGACTCAGCCACTTCCCAGTGTATCAGAAAGACCACCTGTTTAACAGTAACCCCAGCTGGGACTTTGGTGCCTTCAGGCGTCTGCAGATATTCATGAAGCAGACAAACTTCAACTCTACAAGGTAGTGTTGAGTCCATACTGCATAAGGACTCATAGTGCTGATTATAGGAAATCCCATTTTGTGACAATATCTCCTCATTTCCACAAATTTCTCTCTGTTCCTCAAATTTTCTTAGGTTTGCCCACGTGTTTTCAGAAACAGGGAAGTATGTATTTGTTGACAGTGCTGTCCCAGAGTGGAGTATGGTGGTGGTGGTCAGTGAGGAGGGGACAGAGTGTGACCCTCGGGCCTCTGTCTTCCAACCTATGACCCCGGCACAGCTGGTCAAGTACGGGATTGTCAAGCAGCACAGGCTCAACCTTCTACCTGACTGGGGAGTGATAGCAGGTGTCAATCATTACTGTTAATTAATGTCCACTCAACATGTTATCTTGCAATGAGTTTGCTATTTTATCATGACACAATGCTCAAACTGTGCATAGGGATCCTGAGTCTGCTGCTCGTTGTAGTTGTGGTTTTGACCACCACAGTGCTGGTTCTGCGACCTGGCAAAGCAAGACTTGTCTCCCAGTGGCGGACTAAGCCAAAGTGGCGCAGCCTTGGGGAGCCCTTCTGTCCAGTGGATTGTGCTTGCAGTGGAGACAGGTCTGTTAGCTTGACATCTCTGCATTGATGGTGTGTTTTATTATATGTGTACCATATGTGTCAGGACACTGATGTCGTGTATCCTAATGGCATATACCCATAGTATGTGATATATGCTGATAGTCACCCGCGTCTCTGTCTCATTGCTCTTGTCAGCCACTATACATAAAAATGACAAAACATATAAATGTGTGGCTTTGCATTTGTGTTTCAGCATAGTTGTCCCAAGCCTAGGTGGCTTCCTAGGCAGTAGGGGTGTGGGAGAGGGAGCAGAAGCTGAGGAGCCCACTGTTTCAAAAGGAGGTAAGCTCAATGTTCATGACCCTGTGCTGTAGCCTTCCTCCAGAAACATGATCAATATTATATATTATGTATATACTGAAATGACCAGAATTGGAACTGTCTGTCTACAATTAGACATCACCTATTAAAACTCAAGACTAGGAGGCATCTACAGGCACACTAGCAGCACAGCTCTGTGCTCTCTGAGGCTGTACTTAGGCACAGCTGTGCTTTGAGCTAAATACGAAGCAAAAGTAAAAGTAAAAGTATACAGAGAGTATACAGTATATGGGATGTTATAGTTGAGTTCTACTAAAGCACAGCACTGAGTGTAATTATCCATTATAACTTACTGAAAACATGTTTTGGTTAAATTCAATAAATAAAACCCTCCATTTTTATATCTTCTGTACCACTTCAATAACCTGGTCATAAATCGATCATTGAAAATATTTCCAGAAAAGCTTCACTGGAAAAACACTTTGGCAACTTTTTTCCATCGAACTGGTTTTCAATATATTTGCATTGTTTCTTTCTAGTCTGTGATGGCATGTTTGAAATGATTATAAGGAATATTTTGCTTTAATATTTCTCACTTAGCGCTTATTGCATTATTCATGCAGCATGATAGGGCGTTTAAATGTCCTTTGGCCTAGTCATTATGAAACCATCACGCATGACCAGGTAGCGGTTACCAGCCAATTCCCCATTTGATAGATGATAAAGAAAATAATGGCTAATATCACACTCTAATGACTTGGCTGTTATCTCTAGCTCTCTAGTTAGCCTCTGCAATTTTAATTCAAGTACTTATCATCCATTGCATGCTCCTTCCCGGCCCTTCTAAAAAGATAGAGAGAGACTACTGAATTATTATGCAGCCCAGTTAAGAAGGCTTTTGATTTCAAAGTGCAGCCATTCATCACAAGTGTACAAACTCCCTTTATTTCAGCCCATTTATACTATTTACATATCATTGACATTTACTGCTCATTTTCAGGAAGTGTGTCAGGGCGCTTTGATTTGGAGGAGTTCAATGTGAAGACTCTGTACGACAAACTAGAGGATCAGAACCTCCACATAGCCTCACAACTGGCCCGACACCGCAAAGACACACAGGAGTTTTATAGAAACATTTGTCAACAGACTGAATCACTCAAGGTGAGTTTTACTATAGTTAATAAAGAATTGGCCATTAGATATGTAATATTTAATGGTTGTGATCTTCTCATGTGCTACAAGAAAACAATGTAAAATTGTATATTTTCTTTCAGAACATCTTTGAGAATATGGATAATAAAAAACTGAGTCTTCTTAAGGAGCTGCTAGTACATAATGCAGTGAGGGATAAACCATCTAATAGCAGTGCAGGGGAGAGAGATGTGCAAGGTAAAAACCAAATGATGATATGTGATTTCATTAGAGAAACTGATGTTTCTAAAGCAATGGTCAATGAGCAGAGAAAATAATTTCTTCTGTTGTAGAAAATGACAGCCATGATAATAATAAAAACAAGATGATTAAGTGTAATTTTGGGAAGTATGTTTATTCGCTTTCCACTCAAGAGTTAGATGAGAAGATTGATACCTCTTTCATGTCTATACAGTAAACATGAAGCTATAGCCGGCAGCTGATTTGCTTAGATTAGCACAAAGAACCGAAGTGTAAAAACGATAATTTGTGGTTTTTATGGTGGCTTATGTGTGGATTAACCAAATGAGATATAACACGTTAAGTGAGCTTTAGATTTGCTGGTAGGTGGACTTTATGCTGAGCTAAGCTAACTGGCTGCTGGCTCCATCTTTATATTGAATGTACAGATATGAGTGTGGTATCGATCTTCTCATCTCACTCTCGGCAAGTAAGTGAATAAGCTAAGTGTTTTCCAATATGTCGGACTATTTAACTGTATTACATTTTGTGCTTCAATGTATAACACAGATTTCTTTTTTTATTTTCATTTAATTGCCCAAAGACTCCTATCTATTTGACTGTTTTGCGCTTCTGGTTGCCGTGCATTGAGAGACTGAAAACTACATCAGATACTTTATTGAATGTTTTTCTCTGAACTATTTCTTTCATGGGACTGAACATCCCCGTCACCCCAGCTGAGGCCTCTGTAGTGCCACTGGGAGCTGTTCTCAGGTCAGTAGAAGCTCTCTTATGCAGGCTGACAGGAGAAGCTTGGCAGAACCAGGATTTACCTGGTCTCTCATACTGTCACACTGGTCCTCATGATGCCAGGGATTGTGAGCCACAAGCTGGATACAACACCAACATGTGCTATACACAGGTACTATGGTGACATTTGTTCTGTTTGTAGCATATCTTGAACTAATTAAGTAGAGAATGATTTCCTCTTTCAAATTGTGGCCACAGTTTTCATCAATGAACATGACCAAAGCAGAAGCTCTTCCACATGAGCCAGGTAAGGAAAATACCTATATGAAGGTTTGTTGCACTTCCAAGAGCATCAGGATGTTGTGTCACCCCAGTGAGATGATTCTGTCTTCCGCAGTCCATCTACAGAGCACAGCTCCTTGTCTGAGTGACTCCGCCCTGTCCAAGCTGGTCAGCATGTCTCCTCTATTCAAGACCCTGCAGGAGATCCAGCAGTCTTTACAAGACCTTGCCACAGCTGAGTCTAATCAGCATCTCCACAATGGTACAGAAACATGATTAATAAAAGCCTCAATCCAAGACAGAGGAATCCAAGAAAGAGAAATTGAACATGTAATAACAATTTGTGGTAACTATGAAGACTAAAACAATTCTGTTTTAGCAGCCCCAGAGCATTCTGTCCAGGAGAACCATGATGGGCAACTTATCCCGACTGCGCTGGACAGCCTCTCACCTCAGCACTCTGCCGTTTTCCTGTTTGGTTGCCAGGTGATGCAGTTGCTGGCAAACTGCTCACTGTTCCCCTCTGTGCTTCTGCTGCTGGCCAAGTCAATCCCTGTTTCTTCATCTTCCTCTAATGAGGCTCTGTTGGCACATTGCTCAAGGGACTTTTATTTTGATGCAACCAATCAAATCCTTTATCTGTCAGAGGCAAAGCTTCAGCACGTGGGACATTTCGTTGCTACTGTTCTACAGTCCATGGCCCACATAGCGTCAGGTAATCAGACTTCGTTGGTTTTATTCTTATTTCCTTTCTGGCATCAACTAAAAGTTACTCTCTTGCCTCCAACTGGTTTAGAATGCAGCAGCTTGGCTTCTTACTGGTTTTAACAGACAACATCAGATCACCCCAATCCTGGCTTCTCTCCATTGGATCCCTGTTGAATTTAGAATTGATTTTAAGATTTTACTGATCACTTTTAAGACATGCCTGGGTCTGGCCCCAAGCTATATAGCAGAAATGCTGACCCCATAGGAGCCAGTTCATAGCCTTAGATCTTCAGGTGGGGCCCCTCTGGCCGTTCCTATCTGGCGTAAATAAAGGTGACCGTGAAGGTGACTCTGGAACGACCTGCCTGAGGAGATAAGGCTCGCAGAATCAGTAACCTCTTTTAAATCTCTTCTTAAAACCCATTTTTATAGACTTGCCTTGATGTGATGTCACCTGTATATCATTTTTATATTGTTTTTATATTATCCTTTATCACTTTTATTGGTTTTAAATATTTTTATGTGTAATTATTAATCTTTTATCTTGCTTCTGCTTTGCCTTATTTTGTTTATCTTTTACTGCTTTCTGTTTCATTGCTTCTGAGTCTCCTGTCTTTGCTTTATCTGTCTAAGCACTTTGTAAACTCTGTTTTTAAAGGTGCTATATAAATAAAATTATTATTATTATTATAAAAAAGAGGGGAGAGACTCAATCTTGTGTCATGAATTTGCAACAACCGTGTTGTGCAGTGTAGTAGCTCTGGCAATCATCTTTAATAGTACAAAGTATGTAATGTTCTTTGGAACCAATATGATATTTGTTTTTCCTTTATTTATTTATCCAGGATCCAAACCCCAAAGCTTTATGCAAGCTCTCCATGAGGCCATTTCAGCTTTAAGCCTTCAGCTGTTCAACCTTTCTTTCAAATGGAACACAACAGAGGTGTGTCAGTGTTATTCAAACCTCGCACATCAGGATCATACTGCACAAGTAGGGCAGATTACTTTTAATGCTTTTTTTTTTACAGTCAAAATCTGATGCTTCAGAGGCGTGGCATGGCCCATTAGTTGAGGAATTTCTCAATATTAGACTTCCCACTGACGTGCAGTTCACTGATCACCTATTAGCTAACAGGTTGGTGAGAAAGATGAAACCTACATCAGAATATGATGTGCCAAAATCATGCAATTAAATAACTTCTCTGCCTATCTTCCACTTTAGACTTGAGAAATACAAATATTTCAAGTTAAAGCAGCTCATCACGAACCTCAAACAGAGTTCAACTGAGGACACAAACACAGGTAAGACAATTGTTCATGTAAACAATTTGTAAAATCAATGACAATTGCTTTGACAACATCAAAGGATATATCACAAAGAGTTCTTGACCAAAGGGTATCAGTTGTGCAAAACCTTAAATTTGACTTGATGCAACTCTGTAAATATGGTGTAAACAGACAACCATCAACAAAAAGCAAAAGTGATTGAAAATCAAAATTCATTACCATTTAGAAGCTGGATAGTTGCTGAATTAGTTCATTTTAAAATGATACTTATGACATTCATAGTAAATATTATAAATAAATATAATAATCAGGTGGTTGTGTTTCTGCTAGATGCACAGTAATGTATTAGGTTTTCCACTAAGACATTTACCCAAAGTAATTTTTTTTTATTCAAAATAATCAAAAGTCTTGTTTCATTTCTGCAGGTTTACCACCCAAGGGGACACCGATTCAGGTATCACTCAGTTGCAAACGACAGTTACAACAAACTATCTTGATTCAAGAGAACTAAGGCTCCAAGCATGTTACTTCATTATTTCCTCTATTACAGATGTCCTGTGTAGAGGAAGAAATTGATTGCATGAATCAGTCTTTCTTGCAGCTGAGCGTGCAGCTACAGAAGAGAGCACAAATGAGCACACAGCCAAAGGAGAGAGAGAGCAGTGCTGGCAACCATTCTGCGGTAATTAGCTGGAATATTACATATATAATTACATGATCCAAAGAATTAATCTCCGTGGTAATTTCATTGTTGTTAAGAGTTTAGAACAGATCATAAGATATTTTGTGACTTTTTCACTTATAGCATCTCACACATATAAATGGCATATTACATTGATACATTTTGTTGATTGGTGCTAAATCATTCAAATGTTTGCCCTTCATACTGATGTGCATTTGCTCAACTTAAGAGAAAGATGTGTCAGTTTGCATGAATATGATGTGTGCCTGCATTTACATATTTGCATCGTTGCTTGAGACACTGTGCATGAATTCATTTATATCTCTTACCACACATCATCCATAATACATTCTCTGTGATGTATCCTTTTACAGAGGGCAACACCAGCAAGCATGCCAAGCCTGAGTCGTAATGGAACAATCCTGCTGGAACTGAAGAGACGCTATGTATCACAGCGCCTCAATGAGCTCCAAATCACATTAGACCAGATCAGACGGTGCCAGCAGCATGACAGCGAGTCAAAAGACGGGACAAGAGGACGTACGCAAACAGACAGCAGCACCACTCAGCAGGGGCAGGGGGATCTCATTATCCTGGCGTAGATGGCTGCAGTCCCGCTGACGGCAGGACAGTATTCCAGCAAGTCCGAATCACAGCCAAGTAAGCACAGAGAGAAGAGGTCTTGGTAACTATAAACTGGAGAGTCATATTTCTGACCAGCAGAGGAGTGACTATGTCCAGAGCAACAACCCTGACACATTACTGGACTGCCAGATGCTAGAGAGCCAAGATCGGCTGCATCTTAATGTCCCAGGAAAGCAGGCGCTAAACAGTCAGGCCACGATTGAAAATATAACTGAACGTGCAGATAATGATGACATGTGGGGTCCTACTGATCAGAAAAGTGTTCAGAATGTGATGATAAATGCTGAGAAATGTGTTGTATTATATATGTGGTTCTTGCACCATTATTTCTCCTTGCTTTTTGTGCTTTTTTCAAGTTCAGCCTAAAATAGCTCTGTTATGAACAGTATCATATTCTTTCTTGTTTGTTGTGGAATGATCCGAGTGACCTCTGTGACCAATTCAGCTGTGTTGTTTTTAATTATCTGTGATCCCAGACAGAAATAAATTCTGGCAACAAGCAGCTGTGTGACACAATCTGTCATCCTGTCCAAATAATTTCTCAGTTAGGAGTTAATGCTGGCCTCTAAGACAAGTTCTGTTCATTAGCATATCCTAATTGAGACAATAAACTTGAGCTGAATGAACACAAGGTACCTTTGTGTTGGTTCCTACTGACAACAACCTCTCTCCTGTGTGGAGGTGATGATCCACATGATTTCATGAATATTTAATGTTAAACTACAACAAATGTCTCCCCTTTTCTTTGTCTCGTACACATGCAGGTCCTCTAACCTTTCTTCTTTGAACCCTTTTCATTGTAGTGGGCTTCCTCTAGATCCAACAGGTTAACCAAGTGAAACTAAAAGTAGCTACTAAGCTAAAAATCCTGTTGAATCCGCTGCAGAAGAGAAGGCTTTGCTGCACAACTGCTGCCTTCTTTTGGTTCGATGGTTTATCTGACGCGCAGGGTTCTGGGTCTTATTATAGAAAGTGAGTATTCCTACAGGGGACTGTGAGCCAAATCAGAAGGTCAGATGGAACAAGTCTTCACTTACTATCAGTGTTAGCTCAGAGCTCTCTGCCAAGTCCCCCCGGGTTGAATATGGCAGTGCCCTGTAGCTGTGTGTGTGTTTGTGGGCATGCAGGGTGTGGTTCAGTGGCTCCCTGAGATTATATGCTTTATCAGTTAGATTAGCTGCTATGTGCCACTGATCTGGCCTGTGTTCCTGCCTCACGGTGGGTCACGACATCTCATAACTCCACGCTGAGCTGCTCTGTAGCTACGTGTGTAAGTCTCTGTGTGGTGATTTGCAGTGGAACAACATTATGCTTGCTCTATTTGGTTAGATCAGCACGGGTTATTTTTAGGGACACTGTCTTTGTGTAATGTGTGAGAATATACTGTACACATACACACATATATACAGTATATGTATGTATATGATATATCACAAGACGTCTGCCACTGTTTGAGAATATTTGATAAAAACAAGATGCTTAAGTTTCAAAAGGGTGAATTGATGTGAGGCTATGCTTGCACCTGATGCATCTGATTGTATATTTATATATATTTTGTTTTGTATTATACAATATAATTCATAGAATTTATAATAGTTAAATCTAAAGTAATTTTACATTGCATCAGGACAACAGAGTAAAGGACGTACAGGTACAGATGGACCAAGAATTAATATATTTACAGGCATGAATTTAGTCCTTCTTTCACTGTCAAAATATCAGCATTAAAAGGTTTTCCTAGCAAGATTCACGTGAGATTTTCATCTCAGTTTCCAGCATGTTTCATCCATGGCTGTCTGCTCTAATCATGCTATAATCTTGAAATCCTTCCGAATCCCTAGAAATCTCATCTTGTCTCGGCAGTACATCCTCGACGGGCCCTGCACACACGTATACAGCACATACATGAGCAAACACATACTCTCTAACCCACTCATTCACACAGTCGCTTAAATTACTCTGCTGATTACTACCACACAAAACTGTCCTCTTGCTCTCCTGTGTTTATCCTCAAATACTCAAAATGTGCTGTATTCATCAAATGCGTGCACCCTTTTTGCGAAAGCCCTTAGACCTGAACGCAGAGCAACACTAATTATTTATTCACCTTTTTCTTTGAAATGCTTTTCCTTTTGTAGAAAGCAAGCCAAAGTCACTGCATGGAAAAAAGAGAGGGAGCTGGGTTTGAGGCTTCCTGTTGTCTTCCTGAGTCTACGGGCTGTCACTAAGCAGGCCCTAGTCACCATGGCACTGCATTACTGTTGCTATGGTTTCCTTATCTGCAGGATGTGGTTCAACCAGGCCTGCCATATTTAGTCTGCTCCTCAGAGTGCCAGCCTACTGCGGATGCTGACAGCAACACAAGAGTGCACTCAGCTGCCTCTCTGCTGTTCATTTTACGTTAAAATCGGCACCAACAACCAAGCATTACTGCAAGAACCTGTTGATTTTTAACCTGTTGTCTACAGCTCTAACACAGCAAGTCCCCAAAGTGTACTCAGTGTGATGTTTACAGATGGATCCAATTAAATTAAAAATCAAAAACATTCTCACATTGTAAAAGCCTTGATTCCCATTCTCCTTGGGAATAATCCTCTCATTGCTCCCGATACAATGGCTGCGAGATTAAAAACTGTGATGTTACAGTGAGATTATCTTTCATATCAGCTGGGGCTTCATCTCAACCTGTTTTTTCTTGGTTCGTTCAGAGTTGGCAGAAAACCCAAAACCACATCAAACGTCACAGTAATTTCTTGGTGGGTGTCTCAGAAACATTGGGGATAAAAGACAAAACAAACACCATATCTTATGGTTAGATGTACAGCATGTAATACGATTATGATAATAGTGATTGACATATTGGAGATAATGATTAAATTTAGAAGCTGAATAATCAAAAAGTAGATTTTCTTTCCTGTGAGCAAGTCAAACAGATTAAACTGAAATATTGTAGCATACAATCAGTAATATGTTTTCCTTATAAAGAAACCGCCCTTTAAATACAGAAGGGAATACAAATAGATTAAAGCAGGTGATGTGTAATAGATAAGAAACTGGGGGAAATTTATATTGATATTCCTATTTGATGTACTGCATGTAGAAAATATAGAACAGAGAAAGAGAAAACAAAGCAAAAAGTGTATTCAGTCTGTCTGCTGCATTCTCATCACACCTTTCAGCCTTTACAAGAGAGTCAAATCACTGCAGTTTTCAGTGAAAGGGAGAAAGAAAAGTGATAATTAAACTGTTCAGCAGTCACTTCAGTCCTCTCTGCTGCAGGTTGTGTTGGTGCGATGGACAGAAATAAGATTTCAATCGTTTTCCACCTGACTCAGTGCATCACTGTAATTGCAGTAGTTGAAAGATGAATTCGTTACCCTCAGTATTTATACCTTAAATGATTCAGGAATAAAGAGGCTTTTGTTGTCATGCAGCATGGCCCAAATATATACCATACCTAAATATAGGCAGAGTATCTCAGAAAAGGTCACGCCCTTTTAAGGCTAAACTCCAGAGCATAGGAGATCTTTAGATTAGTGGGTTGTGTCCTGCACAGTATTTTATCAGCTTCATTGCTGCAGTTAGCCAAAGATATAGATATAGTCTATGTGTGCTTAGCATTCATACGACTGTGTGGATCCAGGCTATGAATTCTTGCATGTGTAATACTGTTTTTATGTGTGGATCCACATGCATGCATATTGTGCACAGAATATACACTTTGTCAACCTGCATTCAGACTGTTGTAGACCTGTGGCTACGATAGTTTGTACCACTGGAAGATTTCAATTGAACCACTCACCCGCGTCTGAGCTCTGGACTAAGACTCGGGGTAGTATTATGCACCGAATAATGCAAGTGGGCCTGCTGATGTGTAGAAAATGAGAAAATGTCCTGAGAGCTCTGCTAGCAGCTGCTGAACAAGATTACATAACACGACAAAGTCAGCTTTGTCTTGACTTTGCATTAGGCTCCTATACAGGATGCACACGTGACATAATGAGATGCCACGTTTGTGTAGCTCCAGCAGTCGGAAGGAACAGCAAATGCATGCAGGCCTGTGTGCAGGCTTGGTCAGGCCTCCCCAAATCACTGTAATATGGTCCCACACGTTGCAGTGTAGGAGGGGAGTGACCCGCGCATGCGCATCACGGCCCACTGCCCCGCCGGTGATGATGACAAGTGACTGCTGGGAAACAAAGGCAGCGAGCCGCGGCTGGGAAATGTCCCCAGTCATCCTGGGTGGAGGAAACAGACTTCACACAGTCAACAGTGTTCTTCTTTGAGGGGTGACATAAGAGAGCTGTTGCCTGCGAACAAGACTCCAGGTCTCGCAGCGGTCCGCTGACTCAACGTGAGAATCCACAGGTTCCTCTTCTTCGCTTGCTGGCTTTCTCTTCGGTGCTCGTGTGGGTGGACGTGGACTGGAGGACAGCAGCTGTGGACTGGAGGACAGCAGCCGTGGACTGGAGGACAGCAGCCGTGGACTGGAGGACACCCCGAGAAGCGGACTTGTTTCTTTCGCCGAGCGGAGGGAATTCTGAAGTTCTTTCTACGTAAACAGAGAATATAGCGGACTGGGGTTTTACCGGAACACCTGAATTCACAGATGAGCGCAGCCCTCGTCTTCTACTTCTTGTTGTTTGACATCCTGCCTTTCGGCGGACAGTTCGGATCTTCGGTCGTTCAGAGGGAAGCTACCTGCGCTGCCGAGGACCGGCTCTGTCCGTGGTGCTGAAGTCAGTCCAGCAACCTGTTCTCTTGCTTCCTGGCCTCTTGCGGGTTCACCGCCAGCCCCACAAAGAGCCTAATATGGTAACTCAAGCCGGAGTTCACCTGCAAACCTTAGTACTTTTGATTTGTGTCGGTGAGTATAACCTGTGCAAGATGCAGCAAGTGGCTTGTGTGGTTGGGAATGTTGCCTGTCACGGGCCCCGTTGTCGCCTTGTGGACCTTCCAGCTGGCTGAGAACTCAAAAGCCAGTGTCATGGCACTGCTGACAGTGCGACACAGTGCGACACATGTCACTGTTGGCAGCATTTAAGCCAAAGACATCGACCCACCGAACAGAGGACACCGGGGTCAAGGCTTTTCTTTTCCCTTTCTCTAGTTTCCTCCCCGCCTCCCTGCTCCTCTGCCCTCTTTCCACGTGTCCCTCAGTAAAAAAAGATACATAAAAAGAAAAAGATGAGATGGAATCGATGTTGTCACTGTATGCCCAGGGGGGGCCTTGGGTTATATAAGAGCAGTGGACCCAACACAGCAACAGTCACAGGACGACATCCACGTGGCAGCTCACTGAGTTTACTGCCTCACTTGACTTTACAAGAAATCCTTTCTTTGTGTTGATAATGCCCCCAGTTCTTTCCCTCCGTGTCATCATCCACTTTCTGCCTTCCTCTAACGAGTCTGTCTCTTGAAATGCACTTATTTATCAATCGATCACATCTTTCTCTTCTTCCTGGTTGCCCACAATACTTTGCTGCCCTCCTGCTACACTATCCACAGTTTCTGCATCCAACACTCCCCTCCCTACATTTATTCCTCCCTCTGCCAGCTAATGCTAATGGGCATAGGCCATCATTAGTGCTCACTGGTCTGGATGATCAGTATTGTGAGTCAAGTCTCTCCAGTGCTCACAGAGCAGCATAATTGAATTTATGTCTTTTTAACGCTTACTGAGTTTTGCTTCTGGCTCAGTGTTGCATTCAGTGTAAGTGCAGGAAGAGTGCAAGAGCTTTTGACCTCAATAAGAAAGACTGGGCCATGTGTTCGTTGCTACACATGTAAACAGTGGCTGTAACAGTACTGTGTGTGCTTTTATTCTCACAGTCGGTGAATAAAGGCTGAAAATTTTACTGACGTGGCAGCTTATTATACACCAAAACAAAAAAGGTTGTATTGAAGTTGTACATGATGAATTATAGTTGCATCTCGAAGCACTTTTACTTTGAAATGCTTCTGCATTTAGAGTGGGCCCACTTTGAGGCAACTGTTCAATGACAAGTAGCAGTGAGTTCACTCAAAACTCAAAAGGGAAACTACTGCAGTATATCATTTACACTGTATATATATATATATATATATACATACACTATATCTATTTTCATTAAGTAATTACTGATAAACTGAACCTAACACTTAAAGCTTCCCTGCAAACCTGAATTTAAGACTTGTGAAAAAAACCCAATTTGTGTTCGATCCAAACAAAATGTTCAAGTAACTTCCAAATTCCAAATCTATGAGAATGCAAATACAGTTTTTATTTCAAACGTTTAACATGATGTCTCCTGCTGAAAAGGCCATTCTCAGCGTTTGTGCACTGATGGTTCTCGCATCACACTTGTGGACGTTACATACTCGACCACGATTGGCTTCCCAACCAGTTGTGATGTCACAAAATCATCTTGTACGTACACATCTTAACTCAGATTTAAGATTAGCACAGATAAACTTTCTCCCTTCGACAGATGAGTCACCAAAAATAGCCGTTTCTTGTCAAACTCTGCACATACATCATTACACCGTGAAGGGCGCACATCCAACGGACGTAACAATAAGCGCAACACATTTTTTCAATGGAGGTCTTTAAAGTTGAACATCTTCTCTTAGCTTTCTTTAGCTGCTGAGCTAATTGTGTGTGACATTTCCATGCTCCTCCAGTCCACTTGAGCCAGCCAGTATGCGTCGATGTCCCGTCAGCGACAGAAGCAGTCCTGGGGAAATCCATGAAGCTGACCTGCATCTCCTGTATGAAGAGGGAGGAGATCAAAGCAAAGACACGTGTGGACTGGTACTACATGCCAGTAAAAGAAGAAGGCACCTCATCTAACAAAACCCACGTAGGTCGCTGCTACATTATTGTATGACGTGTGGTATGTGTGTTCATACTAGTGCAAACGGTGTATATAATTTATGCACGCCTGCTTGCCTTTCCTCTCCCCTAGATATACAAGTATGAGAATAACAGTCCAGCGGAATTGAACGGACCATTTAAGGGCCGTCTAACCTGGAATGGGAGCCAGGATCTGCAAGATGTCTCTATTGAAATCATCAACGTCACCTTTGACGACAACGGTGTCTATGAGTGCCACGTCCTTCGCGAGTTCGAGTTTGACTTCTTCACACCCTCCGTCTACATGATTAAGGACATCAAGTTGAAGGTGAACGCGAAAGGTGCGGCTAATAGTTTTCCACTTTCTTCCATGTTATTCCGCCCTGTTCTGTGTGCAGGTTTCTAGCCGTATCAGTGCAGCTCAGTGTTACGTCCAGCTGTGATCCTGTGTTTGTTTAGCAGGGATATTCCAGAGCTACACATGAGCTTAGCAAAACTCAGACCTCTAACTTGTGTTTGCCGTTAAGTGGTTTTCAGGCAGTGGCATACCTCTGTGAGGTTACCTCAGCTCAAATTTAATACTTAAGTTGCTTTCTTTCTTTGTTTTCCCCAACCTTTGTTTTATCTCAACATTTGGAAAATTAAAATGGCAAGAAACACATTTACAGCCCAAAGCACATATATAATTCATATTTGGACATAATATGAATAGAAGCTCTTATAAAACCAGCAGTGGTCCAGCAACGTGAGTGACTGTTCTGCAAAATATCTAAATATCCACCCAGCATCAGTCTGTGTAAAATACCTTTTTCCCTGCATGTTTTACAAAAGCAGCAGGACAGATTGAAGTTAACCAATATTCTCAGAACTGAGGTCAATTTAATAAAATATAAGATGTGGACAGCATAACTGATTGTTTCACTGCAGTAGCCTATTTCACATTTTTACACTGAGCTGCCCAGCTATTATGTTAAATATGATGATGATGATGATGATGATACAGCTACATACACAGTATATGCTGGAGAGGTTCATCTCAGTCGTGTTCATTTACAATCCCTCCTGGTAGAAACACCAGTCTGTGTCGTGTTCACCTCTGTGTCCTGAATGTTCTCTTTGTGCTGTACATGCTCCTCCTTTGACGTTGCATAAAGTGTTTATCAGACTGCTCTAAGTGGGTTTTGCATTTTATTATATATTTCCTACTTGTTGTTTTCACTAAGTGATGCATCAGTGTGAGAGCAGTCTGCCACTAACAACACCACTTTCCTTCTCTCCCCTTTGTTGTGACTGTACCGAAGACGAATAATTGTGTGTTTTTGTTTTGTCTGCCTTTATTGTTCATCAAAGCTTTCTTCTGTTGTCAGTGAAGGGGTTAATTCAAACCAACTACTTTGCTATCTATTATAAGGGGTAATGTATTCTGCTTCCCGAATGCCTGGCTTGCTGATTGTGTCATTTTACACCTTGATCGAATATACAACATGTATATTTGGAAGTACTTAACTGCACCCGTTTCTTTAACTTTACATTATTATATCAGCTTGCATGTGGTATATAATTAATTATCAGAGGCATATAAAGATAATCTAGGCGTATCCCAGTGTTTGGTTTGTACCTGGAAAAAAGAAAAGATTGCTTTTCCTTAAGTGCAGCTTTTCTGAGCAAGCTACAGATTAATCTTGTACACATATTTAAAGCATCTCCTTCACATCTCATACAGCAACTGTGGTATCAAATGTCACAAAGCCAGTCAGCCAGTGTACTGTACATTATAGCTCGGGAATCATGTTATGGTAATGATGTCCATAGTAGTAGAATGGACTAGCTCACAGCAAACATTTGTGTGCCTTCCCATCTAAGGGATTATATTACACTAATAGCCTCTATTTGCAGAGGCTGCATAATTAAACCAGTGAAAGCTGTCAACTGTCTGGTCAGCAGGCTTTCTGGAATTTGGTACACACTCACCGGCGCAGTGGTTCACAGTGGCTCATTATGATCCTCAATTGAAAGAAATTAAAGATAGGTTCACATAAAAAACAAAAATCTCTCTTAAAACAGTAGTCGTGTTCCCATATGTACATTATAATGTAATCTTTCCTCCTGGCCGTTGAAAGATCTTTATAATGCATTTCCAATGGAAGAATGATGGATGGAGAAAATCCACAGTACTCTGACTGTGCAAAAACACATTCCAAAGTTCATCTAAAGTTAATATGAAGCTTCAGCAGTCTGAATGAGAAAAATGTCTACCAAACTTAGTCTTTTTAGTGTGAACTTCATTCTTTCTGTTACTCTTCTACCACCACAGCTCAGCGACACTCTGGAGACACAAAGAAGGAATTCTGTACTAAAAAGAGTGCAACTTTGGAAGATACTCACTTGGTTTGATGAACTCAGACTGCTGAAACCTTATATTAATTTCATATGAACTTTGTAATATAATTTTGAATGGAATCACTTATACTGGAAGCTGTTTCAGTTTTCATAAGGGCATAATTATTGTTTTCAGACAGTCTTGAAAAAATGTGAAGCTATCCCCTAAAATAAAATGTAATGATATATCTTACTGAATTGATTATAATGCTATTACTCTTACATTGGTGTACATAAATCCAATGTAAAACCAAAATATGCAGGTCATGCGCTGATAACCACTGTGCTTTTGCATATCCATCTTCTTTCATATTTAAAGGAGCCCTGTGGAGCTTTTGACAACTAGTAGCACTATGGAGCAATGTTTTTTGTGGACCCCCGTTTTGTTTGTATTGTGCACGCGCTCGAGGACACACGGGCCCCGTGATTAACATTTTGACATTGGTTTCCCGCTATTCCACTGGCCGACAGCAGTTGGCGGCACCAACAAATGTAACAATGCAGCAACAACAGCAGTGAAGACGAGGACTGCTCACAAGCAAACATGGATGTAAACTATGCATGATTTAAAAGATTTTAAAATATTGGCTCTACAAATGTTTTATGAGGGAGGAAATGAACATGGTTGTTAGATCTTAAGGATACACTCATGCATTCTGGTAAGAAACAGTGAAGGTAAACCTTTGTTAGTTTACAAGAAAACTCCACAGGGCACCTTTGACTCCAAAGCCTCAAATACCATTGTACTACAGATATAGTCATAAGGTTTTGTATGCAAGATAGTTTGTGCATCATTTGTGCATCAAGTGCATCTTCGAACAGGATGCACACCAAAAAACATGACTTTGCTTTACTTAAGGTTCAGCTGCATATTAATAATGATGGTAAATATTGAGTTGAACTTGTCACTCAGTGACATGGAAGTAAACTGTTCAAATACACCATAGAAATATTGCCTTGACTGATGACTGACAGTGGATTGTGGGTCAGCAGTGTTGCACATACATGAACAAGCTGAGCATACTTTTCTTAAACCTGGGAATAAATAAGTCTCCCACATGCTCTATTCAACACAAGAACAATCAGAGGTAGGATGCAAACTGAATAAAACATGTCCCTTGCTGTTTGTGCTCCGCAGCCAGTCAAGACCCCACAGCGCTCTACTCTGAGATCATGATGTATGTGCTGCTGGTGTTCTTGACCCTCTGGCTGCTGGTGGAGATGGTCTACTGCTACAGGAAGATCTCCAAGTCTGATGAGCAGGTGCAGGACACAGCGTGAGTCTCGCACAAATGTACAGACGCACATACAGATAAGTAGGGGTGCGACTGAAAACAACTACTGTGACTGAAACACAGTGTGTCCTGAAAACAAGCCTATTGTCAACAAGTCCAGATACATACCTGTATTAACTTTCTCTTGTCTATGAGTCACAACACAGCAAGCAAGTGTATTCATATTATGAGTCACCAAGACTGTGAGGGCCAAATTAGTTACATGAGATTCTGCTTTACATAATAATAATTCAGGAGGCGATCAATAGGAAGCAGAGAGGAAGGGGAAGAGTCAGACAGACACACAGACAGAGAGGTAACTAAATCTAAACTGCATCAGTTTGTAACCCTGCAACACTAATCTGTCTTTTCACTTAGACTGCCTGACAGGCCTGAATAATTTTAAGCACTGCTGACTGCTCTTTTTTTCTAAACAACCTTTTTACATCCGTGGTGGATTTGCAGCTCTATCAAAAAGAATTACTTCTTGCGTCACCTTGTCAGCACTCGCAAAGACCCGACTGCACACGTATGGTCAGCTCTCACCGGATTGTCACGTTGACGAGGCCAGTCGATCCAGGCTGACAACTTTTGCAAAGGCAATTTATGTCCTGCACAGAACATTCACAGTTATCGCACAGCACATGTGCTGATCCAGTTATTGTGGTTTTACAGACAATCCTGACTCTATAAATCTGAGACCTACTGCACAGTTATTATTATTTGTTATGTGATGAATTGTATTGTTGCCTGGTTTCTCTAGGTTACACTGGCAACTTGTTGGAATTAATCAATTGGAAGTGTACCGATTTAACACTATATTTTCACTATAAGTTCTTTCCAGGAACATCTTTGGAAATTGTAAAGCTGAGACAATTAGCTGATTAATTGAATAATTTAACAACAGAATCTTTACACTATTTGTTAATTGCTCAATCAAAAATGCCAAACAATTGCTGGGTCCAGCTGCTGAACAATATGAGACTTGCTATGGTAGATTTTGTTGCAGAGCTATTCTACTAGATTGCATTTTGCTGTATTTTGAATGCATTGTGCAGTACGTACAGTATATTCCTGATAATATGTCAAATAAATTTAGTTTTGTTGAAAAACATTATTAAAACTCAGCAAACAGAACATAAAATGTATATTTATGCAGTAAAGCATCATAGAATCAGTAAGGTCCTTTATAAATCAGTTAATAATGTAATAATAATCTTATCCGTTCTACAGTTAACATACTGCACGTTTCTTTATTACAAACAAGAACAAGTGCTAATCAGAAATCAACACAAATACTGCATCAGCTCTAGAAAGTTTCTTTTATGTAAAAATAAAGAAAACAACTTCTAGATG
Source organism: Gadopsis marmoratus (assembly GCA_036023855.1). NCBI lineage: Eukaryota > Metazoa > Chordata > Actinopteri > Centrarchiformes > Percichthyidae > Gadopsis > Gadopsis marmoratus. The sequence continues at coordinate 22,423 of JAVQJF010023019.1, read as the reverse complement.
CAATTTTATGTCACCTATGGGAAGCACTCCCCCCGTGGCCTTGGAAGGTAATGTACAGTTAGCTACAACATCTAATAGCACAGTTAAGCCTCATTTCTTAAATCAAGCCTTCATGCTGTTAACTAATGATCTTTAAGTAGAAATTACATCCCAGTTTGCCCTCAGCATTTAGGTGACTATGGTAAGATTATTGACTCAACGGTGCACATGAAGTTAAGTGATTGAACGTGTATTACTCGGTAAACTTCATTAATTCCTGCAGCTGAAAGAGTTAATGGGTTGCGACCACATCACAGCCATTATTGACCTACAGTAAATGACAACACATCCCACAGTGAGAAGCTACACCCACTCAAACAGGCTTCTTTTGCGATTGGCTTCGTAGCTACACGGGCTTAATGGATATGTACCATGGCTAGAACATTATGAGGTTACGTTTTGTGATGCATTAGTGGCTCAGACCATATTTTTCATGTTACTGAGGGAATAGATGGAAGGCAGCAGCAAAAATCATAATCTGTAATTCAGATACAAAATGAGGTTATGTTTGAAATTTGCTGACAGAGTCACAAAACCTGTCAACACAGTTTCTGTGCAGCGCTATTGAACGGGGGTACTATTTAGTGAAGGTATTGTGGTTTTTAACAATGTCAAATGTTGTTGTTTAATACTGTTTGACCATGTTATGTCTTTGTGATGTTCAGCCATACAGCACTGCTCACATTATAATGATGGTTTTTATCTTTTAAAATGATTCCCCTCTGGGGTTGTACGTTGTTGTGGTATAATGAATTAGGGACAAATATTAATGCACAAAAGCCTCACACTCATATGCAAAATGAAGGAAATTCAGTCATGTCCCGCTGTAGTGAGTGCTATTCAAACCAGCACTAGTCTGTGGTATATGGTGGTACATGTCGCATATATGTTTTTCTACCTGCAGGACAAACTACCTAGCCATTCCCTCTGAGCAGAGAGCCAATCCAGCCGCTCCTGTTACCGAATAAAGTGGCACGGTATTTTACATGTGGCTCTCTCAACCTGATCCAGATCAGTGAAATCATCCCCCACTCTTTCTAGCTCATCGTTTGTACATTTATTACTCATAACCACGCAGTTCTGTAGTGGAGTCCCGTTGCTTCATCACCCCGTGTCTCCGCTTGCTAGATCCTTCATTCCTTCATTCATTCACACTCTCCATTCAGTGTACAGTCTCTCTCGCTATCAAGAATGTTCCGTGAGGAATGTTAGAGTATGCGATGTATGGTAATTAGTGTTAAAATAAGTTTCCAATTATACAGTATGTACTGCAAGAAAAACAGGTCAATATAAGCATGAGCATTTCAAATATGTGCAATTCAGATGCATTCTCCACTGGCACTACTCTGCATGATCTGAAGATGAAGATCGTAAACTATAGCAATCTAAAATGTATTGCATTTGCATGTATATGAGTTATGAAAGGACACAGTTGTTTATGTGAAGTAGATGATGTTGAACTTGTATTGTTATTGCAATGTTTAATATTGCAGATATGAAACTGGTTATTTAGCATATAAATCATTCCATGTCGAATAAGATGTCTGCTCTTTGTAGGTACTAACCAATCACGATGGGACTTCGGTGTCATGTGAGAGAAACAGGCATACATTCCACAGCCTCATCTATACCACTATGAAGGTATCATTACTCACATACAGCCATGGGAATCCTGCCAACCGACCTCCCCCGTGTATCGACCTGTCAAAAACGTCAAACTGCTCAATTTTTCTCCTCCTTTACCTCTTTGATTTTTTTTTTTACCTTTATGCCAGGCATCTTAAAATCAAATGCTTAAACAAATACAGCAGGTTAAGGAACAAAAACATCAATGTCCTGCACTTATTATCTGAATAATACCAGCCATGCTTCATTTGGACCTCCTGGTGCGTAGAGTTACTAAACATTGTGTTAGTAGTTAGTGGTGCCTCTGTGATTTCAAACGTACAAACAGACAAGATCCAAGGAAAGACGCTGTCCTACTGCTGTCAAGGCTGTTATACACAACCTATATCATAATATTTATGTTTAGTTCATTTTTCTTTATTTGATAGAACACGCTGAGATTTTGAGTCACAGTTATATTTGTATTGTTTTTATTTATATGTCTTTTTAAGGAAAACGGATTGCATAGCTTTTATACTGTATGGATGTGCATTTCTCCTTGTATGCATCAGTGAAGCCACGATGTAATGGAAATATCTACTCTCCTATATAAATAATATACTTTCCTCTGTATAAATCTTTCATCCATGTTCAGGACTAACGTCAAAGCACATTCAGTAGGTTAAATCTTTCTGCATACAGTTACTCTAAAATTTATTATTTAGCTTTGACTGTTGCTGGTGTTCTACAGTAGCATTGCTATTGAGACTAAATGTGTGCCTATTTCTATAGTACAACACTGTAGAAGTGTATATATTTTGTGATTCAATCATACCACGCTGTTCTTTGTCAGTTACAGATATGAAATCTCCTGTGTGAGTGAGCTGCTTTTAAACTATTAAATACAATGCATTCCAATGTCTGTGTTGAAGCTCCCCTGTTTACTGAAAAGTCTCTACTTCGCTGTAATTGTGCCTATGCCATTGAAATTGCACAAGAAGATGAGTCTTTTACCAGGTATGTTGAGAGTAAAATGCAGTATTGACTCACAGCAGCTTCTGCCTTGTGTTGTCCCTATTATCTGTGACTGTGGTGGCGTTGAAAGGAAAAACGTGGGCTGTAAATCAACCACAATAAACACCTCTGGTATTTCCAGATCTCATTAACACTGCAGAAAAGCAACTAACAAAAAAAGAGTTTCGATTTGTTTCTACTTGAAGTTTACTCTGTGTAGTTTAATTGTCAGTCTTACAGAGCTGAGCTGCAGTACTCTGTAGCTGAGAGTTTTAATCAGCAGGAGCAGAGCTGGTCCAGTTAAGGTTGTGGAAGACATGCAAAGACAGCAAAAGGCGAAGGTGCTGAAAGAGAGAAATTTAAAAAGACTGGCAGTTAGAGAGGGAGAGAGAGAGAGAGCGATGCAATGTACATTGCTCTTTTAGCTAGCCGTGACCCACAGCAGTGACAGATATAGCGGCAGCTGTTGTTATAGCAACCCAGGCATTCCTGCAGCAAGGCAGACTGCTTGGCAAAGATATTATCCTGTGATAGTTGAGACACATTAATTTATGCTCAGCCATAAAAAATGTAGAGTGGTTCATTACTTACTATATACAAGATGTGAAGAAGCCACCAGTCACCCAGCATGCACCCTACAAGAGGAACGAAAGAGGCTCGATAGACTATCCTGGTGAACAGATGAACTGCCTTTACAAGCCTCCCAAGGTCAGGTGTATTGTCTGAATGGCAAATAGGTAATGTAACAAGTGCACCCTTTATCCATCTGCCACGATCACATAAATTGGTTATTGATTGTGTGATACAGCCCATAAACTCTCCAGCAATATGGCATTATGGCTTTCTATCTATTGTGAAGGTGCAATTCTGTTATCCTGCCCCTCCTCTCTCTCTCTCTATGCCTCTGTGTCTTTTTTCCTCTCTAATGTTACAATGTGGCTCCCTGAGGATACAACCCAGTAATATGGCCCTCATTCTACAAATATACATTTCAATTAATCCACCAAGCCCCTACCGCCTTGGTGCTCTGGTAAGCGTTTTAAGTCAAATCATACCAAGAACATGGACTAGCCGTGACTATAAACACCCTTATTGTGGAGTTAATGTTTTTGGCTCGTAAATGGAAATAGCTAATCACATGAAGTGTCACTAATGACGGAAATGGACTTAGTAGCTTAATATCCCATATCCCCTGACAAAACAACACTGCTTTTTTTTTTTTAAAAAACATACGGGCCTGTAGTCGTATTTAAAGTGTAGCCACCACACGAATTACAGCTATTTTTTTCATTCTGATAAATTCTCATAAAGTCTGACCTCAAATCTTTAATCATGTAATCTGCAGTACACAATGCTTGTCTATCTATGAAGGGTCTTTGTCTCCCCCTAGTGTAAAGCAAATGATGTCAGATTTAGAATCCAAAGACAACTTTTAAATGTCAAGCGCTCTCTCTGTCAAACAAGTATCCTAAATAACCTAAAAATGAATAAATAAAGCCATGCTTTTGCACAATTGGATGACGCAGAGAGTGATTTCTGATTTGCAAGTTGCTGTTTTGATATTCATGGTATTGTTTTATTGACGCTATCTGATTGGATGGTGGGTTGATCAGAGACGATTGGCCCAAGCGTTGATGATGCAGCATGTCGTATGCTGCCAGACATTGCAGTCACCCAGAAACACAAATCATTGATTGTTGTTGATCAATAGTCACTTTGCCAGAGCTGATCTGTTTTAACATTAAAGAGTTATGCTTGATGGGACATATTGATGAAATACAAAGTGAGTAATTATTATGCTTTCATGATTAGAGTTTTTAACATGTTAACCACAAAAACAGTTTTTTCTCTATTCTCCCATCCTCTCCTCTCCTCTCCTCCTCTTGTACCAGACCAAGCTGGAGCTAAAAGGGTGTTTCCATAGTAATTCTCCTGCCTGCCGATTTACATCTCTTTACTGTAAGCGGCTGAGGACGAATGCACACATTTCAAACTGAGGAATAGAAATTTAATAATTTCTTCCAAGGAAGTGTTGCTGACATAACCATGGGCAGCCCACTCATAATTAGAAATCTTCACACATTTCAAGCTATATATTTCTACACAGGGCAGGGCTGTTGACTTTGCCAGACAAAAGAAAGCACACACCTTAGTACGAGCTTGATTATAGGCTTCCGGCCAAGGAGAGATGCAAGATATTTCTGGATTGCAAACTATGTCTCTTTTAGTAGACATGAATTAAACTGGAATGACCAAAGAGAGTTAACGCCAGAATGTTCTGCTCAGGCTGTGTTGATAATAAATCAGCAGCACCTTCTCAAAACTAACGATGTGATGGAGAAAACAATACGGCTTATTTGAAAGGTAAGCCAATTTGGAAATGTAACAGATCATCGCAGTGTTGTCATATGTTCATTATGGGTAAATAAGAAGATGCACCAAATTAAACACCAATAACTCATTTAGAGTTCAAATCCAATTTCGTCATCCACAACGAGCATGAAATGTAATGTTCAACATCACATTAACAGAAGTACAGACATAGTTACATTTTGGGAAATATGCCTTCCAGCTTCCTTGTGTAGAGTAAGCTGAAAGCAGATACTGCTCTAGCTTAGCTTAACATAAAGACTGGAAACGGGGAAACTGTTAGCCTGGCTCTGTCCAAAGGTGCTAAACTCCAACTACCAAAAAACAAGATTTAATGTGTTGATTAGTGAACGTTAGAAGTGCTGGTAGGCAGGTTTAATTACCTTTAGACAGAGCCAGGCAAGCTGTTTCCACCTGACTCAAGTCTTTAGGTCAAGCGTTTTTTGAGTGGAAATTGCTGTGTTATAATGTCCATCTACTTGTAAGTGGAATATGTATTGAAATATAACCTAAGAGTAATTGTTGTGGAACATAAGTATAACCATTTTAAGGTAAAGACAGGAAAAGTTCTAGACGTGTGACAGTGTATGGCAACCTCATGAAAAGGCTGAGTGGTGGAGTGGACATCATCCATATGGACATGTGATGGACAGAGACAAGTAGCCTGTTCAATGTTTAATTAAAAACAACATACAAAGACCATACTAGACCACAAGTTACTCCCGGTGGAGACCAGCATGGCAACTGTGTCCCCATCGGTGTGTGAATGGGTGAATTAGACTACTGTAACAGCGCTTTGGGAAGCATTTCAACAATAATCCCAAAGAGAGAAAAAATGCAAGTGCAAAAAAAAATTGAACTACTGCTATTAGGTCATGCTGAGACAAGATTTCAGTGCCTATTCTTCCCATTTCTGTGGCCAACATGCATCACATTTCTTCATGATTGCAGTTTTTGCTTTTGAAGAAGACGCATTGTCAGCACAGCTATAATGCATCGCTGTGATTGTAATTGGCTACATCACACTATTATTTGGTCAATATTTGATTAGACATTTACCTTTCCCCTCTGACTCATACATAATTCAAAGTCAGTGCTTTTTATGGAAACAGAAAGCTGCTGGCACAACTCATCACTCAAGTGTTTATAGCGTCTTTGTCAGACATTAAATTGCACCTGCATAACTTTGAAGCACCTCTGGAGAACCTTTCCACTTATGTTTAGCATAATCTGTCTTTGGACAATATACACAGTCCCAGTGAGTTATTCCCGAGTGTCTGTATAATCATTTCAACCTTGCCATTACAGAGTTGTCATTCCCCTGTGGTGTCATTGGCATAAAAGAGGTAGAGATGTTTGACAAATAGGGAGCTGCTCCTTGACTACTGAATGAGAAGCATATATTCTCAGAAATATTCATTTACCGTCACATAATCCATCAAAGGTCCTTTTTAACAGACGTGGTCTGCCGAGTATTTCAGTTTCCTCAACTCCTGTCCAGCAGCAGATTATCATTGTGCATAAATATCCAGTTGGTCTTCTTGTCATTCCACACAGATGTGTGATATTTTCTAATAGCTACAAAGCTCTATTGGTTTATTTAATTATTCTTTGAATCCAGCAAATCCAGCACAAACTGCAGAAGCAGAAACAGATGCACTAGACCTGTAAGTAGATAGAGAACCAACAATATGCCATATGTTGCTGTCAGCCACCCCGTCGTCATCATCATCATAAATTCATACGCATGGCTCAAACACGGCCATACCTCTGCTCATCTACTGTGTGCATTAGAGAATACAGGTACGTGTTTATTTTCTCAATAGCTTTAGTCAAATGTTTTAGCTGATAGGGGATGTTTTCTTTATGTATAGTCTATGTTCCCAAATACATCACTGAATGCTGATACCGAGAGAAAATACGAGATAACATATCCAAAACCCCAGCTGTTTTAAAATCCTAATCAAAATGAATCCATGAATTAAACAGGAACCCTTTCACCGTATACCTTAACCTTTCCTCTCTCCCATCCATTTCTCCTATCCATCATCCCATTCTCCATTTCATTCACCTGCATTTCAAACAAGAGGCATCTTTGATTAGCGAGACAAAGAGGATGCCTTAAATAAAAAGACCATTTACAAGTCAGACTCGGAAGCGAGGCAGTGACTGGGCCCCGCTTTCTAATTTGTGATGAGAGGATAGAGCTGGCCCATAGCACAATGACGTTGCAGCTCTATTGTTAGTGAAATGAACACCTGGCTGCCAGAGAAGTGGTAAATCACTGCTGTGTGTTTAGCCACACCTGAGGCCCTCCACACAAAGTGACACAAAGCAGAACATTACATCGCAGGCTGGCTGAATTCAGAGGTAACTGATGCAGGGTTTTCATCCAATCCATCAACAACTGGCCGATTGGATAAAAATGTATCGCATGTTGCCATATTAACTGCAACATTGTTTCCAGGGAGAAGAGGCACTGACAATGACACGTAACTAAATCTGATTAAACAAAAGTAGCAAATAGGGAAATTAGCCCTGTGGTTTTCTGAAGATTTCCAATTGTGCTGTATAGTCAAAAATTGATGAGGGGAAAAGGGAAGGTTTTAAAACATTGCCAGACCTCTGACAAGCTTTGTTCTTTATTATTTTTGTGCAGCAGCCAAGGCAGCAGTTCACTGATATCCCTCGTGCCACTAGCAGTTAGCAAGACCTCCACCATGTCTGATAAATGTTATTTTACCCCCACGGCTATAAATACACACACACACCCAAGCATGCTCGCACGCATGCCTCAATCATTATAAATGATAACTCGTGTCCCACAACTGGAACCTTATATCACTATTGCCATGGATCAAAACCCAATTAATTGAACTCGTCAATTCCCTCTCACGCCAGAAGGTTCAATCTGTGGAGGATAAAGTTATAGATGTGCAGTGAGAAATAACAGCTGCTTTTCTCTGCTGCTATCTCATGCAAGGTGGGAGACCCTTATTTCAACAATAAATCCCAAGTCTGTGAAGACACTCAAGTGAAAACTCCTTTCCACAAATCCTCTGGGATCATTTATCATAGGGAGCACAGGACGTAGAAGGTGTTATCCACAGCTTTAATGTCTTTAAAATTGTCACGTGTTAGTTAATATTACTTACATAATTCACAGCTTGACCTCTGTACTTTGATTAAGCCTTTAAGTCTAGCAGAGATGAATCTGATCATCCTTTGTGACCTATCTAATAATTTGGAGCAGCAACTAATGAATGCATTGGATCAATAGCAAAACCACCCAGCACAGCCAGTTGCTGGAGTATTCCCTTTCACATGCCTGCAGCAGTTGACTGCCAGTGGGAACAGCTGACCTTATCAGCCTCGCCCCCGTCAAAGGCCTGAGAACAGGAGGCGCAGGAAGTTCCATCAGTGGGAAGAAGGGAATGTGGAACCAAAACTCCATCGCCATCTTGTTGTATTGAGACAACATCCAAAACAAAATAAATCACTTGGAATCAAATGGGGCCTCACAGTACAGCATAGGATATTTTGGTGTTGGATGGCTAGGGAATGGAGTTGTTTACAAACTCTCCGTTTTAAATTATTGTAAAAGCTTTCCTCTAAAAACATGACCCAAACCCATTAAAAAAATGTAGCATCTCTGTGAGGCTGCACTTAGGCACGGGCGTGCTTTAAGCTAAATGCTAACATCAACAACATGCTCATAATGACAGAGTTTATCAGAAAAATATTTGCCATGTTAACCATCTTAGCTAACAATTTTAATTAGTACTAAACACATAATACAGCACCCCCTGATGGGAATTCCATTAGTTTTGCAGGTTTGTGGTAATAACATATAATACAGGACAAAATGCTTTATTTTAACCAGATGATGCCACTAAATTAATAAATAAGTTTACTAAAGCCATTACAATTCAGCCTGCATCTGTGCCAACTCCCATGGCAATCCATGCTGAGACCTTTCAGTCAAAACCACAAAAGTCAACCTCCTGGTGGTGTCAGAGGAAAAGTCAGGGGGATCACCAAAGTCATTAGGATTCATCATCTGGGTACCACGAATTTCTGTACAAACTCTTGTGACAAACCATCTAACAGATGTGAAGATATTTCACTGAATACAGTAAGTGAAAACCTCGACCTGCTGGTGGCGCTAGATGAAAAGACAGGGATCACCAAAGTCAGTAGGATTCATCCTCTGGGGTCCATGAATGTATGTACAACATTTCATATCAATCCATCCAAAGGGGCCCAGAGTGGTGACCTACAGACTAACAATCCCACCTCCAGAGCCACATAGTGTGGCAAAACATTGGAGATGAAAGGATCCTAACACTAATACAAAAAGTAACTGGGAGGCTAAAAAGAAAGTAAAATGTACATACATACATGCATGCATGAGACAAACAAACCTGAATCAATGTAAAAGACAGAGAGAAGCAGAGAGAAAAAGAACATCATTACCAAAGTTGCACCTCTCAGCAGTGTAGATCAGATTTACTTCCCCTTGTGAATTTAAACTACACTGCACCACAAAAATCACTTAACCAAGTGAATTTGATCTAGGTTGAATTGGATTGGATTACATGGTGTGCAACTGTGGAAACCAGCAAAGAAAGGGCTTGACTGAATACTAGAACAGACCTTGACTGAGGCGAGGCTTTTCTGATTGCTTCTCAGCAGCTGTCCCAAACCAAATTAACCTGTGGACACACAAATATGAATTTTACTCTTTCACTGGAAACCGAGGATGACATGAAAGCAACGCCTGTTTATGTATCTGCTGACTTATAAGGGTTAACGAGAAGAGATAATAACAGAATTACATCTTTGGAGAAATGTGAGTGCTAACCATATCTTATTACAGTGCCAACTATGAATTCTTAGATCAGGGACTTTACAAATTAGGACCAATGGGACACACGGTGCCAGCAGTTTCTGGACTGCTTTGGTTCTTATTTTGACAAATGAAAAATAAAGAATTTGACTTACATAGAGTAGTATAAAGTGTAGCCAGGTGATGAATATGAAAGGAACTGAGCTGATTATCCATTCAACCTTGACTCAGGACAGATACAGCATGTGTCTAAGGTTTTGTTTTTATTTCAAAACAGCAATTCATTTCCTAAAGGTCTCCTAATGGCACAGATAAGTCCGTCTCTGTTGACTGTGACTGATCTATAGAGAGAGGGAGAAGAGGAGCACATATTATAAACAAGAACCTTAAGACAATTGAGATCGTAGTTCTTGTTTCTGGTTTATTTTTCTTCTAACAAAATTAAGGCAGTCTTAATCGATGATGATGAAAACACACTGCATGATGTGTATTTGTCCTGCAGTAATAATTTCCTGGTGAAAACAACTGCGTGATGCGGGCGCTTTTCTTCTTTCAATCTTGTCGTAACAGGCAGACTGAATATATTACCATCCCCAGTCACATAATTATGACTGTGTACTTTTCTGTCTTCAGTGGGAAAGCCAGAGGAAGCAAAAATGAAGAAGCAGATATGCGTGTCCCCGAACTGAATACCTCTCAGGAAACAAACTCTGTGGCAGCAACACGATGGTGTGTCAGCAAATTCAAATATCAGGCGTAAAATGACAGACAACCCAGAATCCCTTTCCACTAATACTGTGTCTGTTAATAGCCTTTGTGCTCATGTATTACCATCCCTGATTTCACAGTGAATTATCAATTGGTCTCTTTGCATTTTACACCTCTTTATAGTCAAACTATTAAAACAGACAACTCTATGGGAAATGGTGAAACTTCTCTTTTAAAATCACACACAAATAGGGGCGCGTCCAGGGAGTGGTCCGGTGTGCCACACCATTATGCTAAACTATGATTGGCAATCATAATTCAATTCAATTTGTATTTTGTTGTTGTGTTGTAGGTTGTTTTGCGCAATCTTGTCAATGCAAAATTATGGCCACACAAGTACTTTATGCTGTGACTATTTTTGAATGTGCATCGTTATGTTTTGTATGCAGCCTACTGTTGGAGGAAATACAAATAAAAATAAGAATAAAATAAGAAAGCTTTTTGTTACATTTGTATGGTGCCACTTTATTGTGTAGTGACTGATCAGCCTATTTAACTTTAAACGCAGGAATGTAATAAACTGTAAAATACTGTAATTTTAGTAGTGGTTTGCCTCTGCCAGAAAGCCTTTCTAACGTGGTTAATGTTAGAAAAGCTTTCTGCCAGAAAACCTGCTTGAGACAAATTTCTCCCATCCCAGTGTTCCTATTTCCTGCTTTCTGAGTTGTTTGTGTTTTGAAAACACTTTTACATTCGTCATTTCTTTCTTATGTACTTCATTGGTATAAATAAAAAATAATAAGTACAGGTGGATTTTCTGGACCTTTGAGTGGTGTGAATGTGATGAACTGTCTTTCAACTTTCTTCTTAATTTAGAAGTCAAACACACACTATGTCCTTTCTGGAATATTGGTCAGTTTTGAACCTAAATCACTCGGGGTTCAATTCCTGCCGTAGGAAACAATAATATTATTTTATGGTCATACTTATGATATGATGTGTCACTTAAAAATGACACAGTTGACAGGAGAAGTTGGCTAGTTCGTATCACCCCATTATACTAAACTAAGATTAGCATCGGAGCGGACATATCGTCTGGAACCTTAGATTGACAGTTGGCTTAGCTGTTTGATTTTCAGATTTCATATTGGTACTTTATATGGGACTGTAGTTTTGAATGTGCATTGTTTTCTTTTGTATGCAGCCAACTGTAAGCCGGCTATGTAAGCCGACTGTTCTCTTGGAGGACTTAAAGAATAATGTTTGGAAGCTTTATATTACATTTGTAGGGACCCAATCTGATGTGTTGTGATTGGTTGGTCTGTTTATCTTTTACATCAACATTTCAGTCACAGGAATATAAGAAACTGTAATGTCAGTAATACAAGAAAATAGTAGTAGTGGAGACAGAAATTGTGAATTAATGGCACATACATTCACAAGCCTCGAGGCTGCCGTTTGGCCCAAACCATGATCTTTTCACATCGTTTACCACAGCTTGGTTAGGTTTAGGAAAGGATCATGGTTTGGTTTAAAATCACAAGTCAACTTTGAACTACAGTGTGTTCTTTTGGTGCCTAAACCAAACCAAACTGTGACTGTCACAACATTAACCACATGTTAGAATGCCTTTCTGTCAGAAGGCTTTCTTGAAAGCAAACTTCTCACCAGTCAAAAAAGTCTGGACACGCTACCGCACACAAAGCTTTCACCTCTTGCTGTGACTGTTGACATCTATGTTGACATCTACACACTCGAAACATTTTCACATTCCCTAAATGTGGTTTAAATATCATCTGAATGTAAAATGAACTGCTTCCAGCAATATTTATCTTTTAATAGTTTGTGCAAATACATATTAATGCCGAATTGAAAAATGAGGCAGAAATTGACTGTGGAAATTAACATTAACTAATTCATTGAAATTAACAAACAGACAGAGTGTGACGATGAATATAAATAGGATTCACATTTATAGGCCTGGGGTTTTCGGATATACAAACAGGAATGCTTTGGAAATAAACAGGTAAAGCTTGGTGAAAAAGCACAATGTCGGTTCCTAATAGACCTGTCTGATTGCTAACAGCTCTGCAGAATCAGAGTGGGGGTTGGTGGAAGCCTTAATGTTGGAGAACAAGCCGGAGCAGAAGCACAGCTGTGCATGGGTTCAAGCTCACTGATGCTTGAGGGGGATCAGTGGGGAGGAGGTAAGGTGATGCTTAGCCTTCCCCTGTTGCCAAGCAACAAATGACCATGTGCCCATGAGCAAAGCATCTAACATATAACTCCAGCTGCGCGTGTAGAGTGGAGCCGTTCAACAGTCGGGATTATGGGGCTGCAGTAGCAAATTTCACTGGCAAAACATAAAATGCATGCATGTCTTCTTCAATTATTTTCATGTCTGTCATTTGTTTCTGTCACTTGCTTTGATGAGAGATCTTACCAGCACAACACTGTAATGATGACTGCACAATACTACACACCTGTAACAGGGTTTGTACAATATGTGAGTGCATTTACCATATATCCAGGTTTACTGACTCATGGGAGCCCTCCCTCACTAGGCAATGTGCGCTGAAACCAAGCCAGTTTATGAGAGAGGAAGTTAACTTTGCGTTAAAGTTAAAATTTAACTTTGCGGACAAGCACATGCAGCATAGCTCTTTACTGAAACTACCTCAAAGTCCTTTCAAATCATGCCCAATTGCTCAGACCTATTAAGAATAATTTTGCTGTGGGATTTAGAGAGCAAGCGCTATATCAGTAACGTGAAAATATTCAGGCTAATTGAATGTAACTTTAAACTTAGCTAGCACCTCCACAACATCTGAACTCATTAGCTGGAGAACTTGTGGTCTGCTGTGCTACTTGGTGTTCTGGCGTGAGGAAAGATTGATGGTGTACTAATGAGAAGTGATTGTGTTAAGGTAGATACCTACAGTATATAGTGACGATTCAAAATCCTCAACGTCTTGTTTTGCACCATGTGAAATTTGCCAGTTACATTCTTGTTTTTCTCAGAGTCTGTCCCAACTGATAACACATGTTTTAAATATAAAACACCAGATGTCCAACTGATTCATTCTGCTGCTCAGTTTGGCCACTGCATTGGATGAGATGATTGTACAGTGGTTGCTTCTTCAGCAGTATTTATTTAGTTTCACCTTGAGGTTTCTCTTATTTCCTCAGTGTGAGGAAAGAGTAAGAGTAATCCACTCACACTGTCACCAAAATCAACAGTGTGAGTGGATTACTCTGCACACATATCTACAGTATGTTGCCCTTGAAATCAAGTTCACCAGTCATTCCAGCAGATGCAGACCAGTGTACGCACACAAACATCACACACTCAAACACACAAACATATAGTAAAATGGCCACACACACACACACACACACACACACACGCCAATCAAATGGCACTATCACGGAGTGACAGAGAGAACAGGCAATGCCACAAACGTTCCAAAACCCATTATGCCCTGCAGACCTGTGAGGCTGCAGTACTCTGTACTGTACATCACCCTTTAAAGCCTGTATCACTAAATATTTCAAATCCACTGGTGGCGCAGATCCACCCATTAAACATGCTGCAGAAATACCAAACTTACAGTTGTTTACACATACACATAAGCAATGGTAAAGTAAACAGTAAATTCGGGTAATTAAATAGTTAATATTTTCAGTCCTGAGTCTTTTGGCACCTTTGCAGTTTTTCCTTGACACTGTCGCATAGTGCTTGCTCATGGTGGAATTGTTGGGTCTGTAGATATAGAGTTTGCTTGGACTTGCTCTATATTAACAAGTGCTATGAGATAACTTTGTTATGATATAGCGCTATATAAATACAATTTGATTTGATTTGATTTGATTTGATGTCACAGTACTCTATGGATAGATTCACATGACACCGTAGCTACATGTGTCGAATATCAATAGATAAACCAAGAAAATAGCCATTTGAGCTCTTTTTTCAACAAAAACAGCTAGAATCAATGCATGGCAATGGTTGCCATGTAAACAAGTGATTCAGTTTTATCCTGTGGAGAATACACACAAAACCATTATACATAAGCCTACATCAGACTACAAGACTGTTCATAATCTATTTGAATAAACACTCTTAAACTCAATGTATGCATTGTTTATAATTTTTACTCATTCCTTAGTCCAAGACTTAGTGTTTCTTTGAATGGCATGGTGTCTTCATATTCATTTGATACCCCTTGAGCTGACACTATTAGATGTGAAAACAACAAGAAAATCTTCAAATGGGAACCATCAGTTTCAGCAGACTCCAACTGTTTGCTGTTTTATTGCCATCAGCAAATAGCGACCATCCCCTTCATCCCGCAGTGGGATTGTCTTATTTATATGGCCTTTTGCACTCTGACCCTCTCTCTCTGTCTCTCGCTCACACACACATTCTGATGGAACAGGCCTCTTGCTGCGTCATTTGCTCTTATTCTCACCAATCCTGACGACAGCTTCAGGCTCAGCAGTGGGTCCTACCATAATAGAGCATCCGTCACAGCTAAATACACACACAGGCCAAATAATTGCAAAGCACACTCGGTTTCCCCAGTAGCAATCTCAGTTCTTTATTACACACATGCTACACACTGATTCATACAATGCCATTTGTACCGGAAAAAAGGTATTTTTAATGTCCTTCAGGCAATCGGCTTCATCTCACGAAGATGTGAATGAGTAGAAGAAAGGGTTGCTTTTCCAAAATAATCTGTATCCCATTGTGCTGAACATTCTTTTTCTTCTGACAGGCTAGAAAGGCTTCCATCTATCTATTTCTAACCTCTGGAGAGTTGAAGCTGTTTGATTCAACAAGAGCAGAGGCTCTTCAACCTTTCCAGTCCCACGGTTAAATACTGGGGGGGATAAATGGTCGTTCACACAGCTCTCACCTTTATTTGTCTGCGCTGATTATTAATTATACACAATGCAAACAACACAGACTTTTTAAAAGTTATGAATACACTCTTATGATACACGAAAGCGTGCATTGCGGACGCTGTGTGGGTTGAGAAAATGCACCACCATTAATTGATATTGATATGACATTTGGCAGCTGAGTGCATTCGCCCTTGTTTTAACTGATGTGGAGATAGTGAGAGAGAGAAAGAGGGAAGAGGACATACAGTACCAAACAATGCAAGTTCTATCTAGGGACAGGCATTGCAAACTAGCTTGTGTTGTGTTGGTATGTGGCAATACTCCATGTTATATACTTGTCCTAACAAAATACTAATTAGTAAATAAATACATTCCTTTTGATCAGAGGAGAACATTTTAATATTGCAAATATTAACAAGTGATATTATAGAAACAGTCAGACTCAGCACAGGACCAGTACAAACTGGTGTGAACACACACAACCACAGCGCAAGAGGCCATTTTGAGCAGTTTACAGCTGTGACACCACATCTGTTCCATGTGGTTGACTGTCTGTCTGTGTGTGTGTACTGCAGGAATGCAGCCGGTGCTGTACTCTGTAAGAGAAGCTCTCAAAGGTAGACCACACTGGCTCAGGACCGGATCTGAAGTTTGTTATTTCAGGTATGAATGAAATGCACAGATTCAATGAAAAATTGAAATCTGTCCTCCTCCTCAAGAAACACAAAGCCAAAATGACTAATATGAATTAGTCAGAACTGAATATGATATAGCACAACACTGATTCACCTACAGAAGCTCAAACTCCCAACAAAAGAAAGTTCAGTGACAACGAGCTCACAGAAGCTCTCTGAAAGACAAGTGATGTCTGAAGAGCCAAGTGTTCCAGCAGTGAGTGCTCAGTGCTAGAGATCTTTCACTGACATAAAACACGGCCTAATGTTTGTTATTCACTCTATTTTTTTCCTCCAGAAACCACTTTTGTCCAGCTCGGGGCAGAAGGAGAACAACCTTTTATACTCTGACCTTCACCGTCACCTTCAAACACAACGAGGACGTCTGCTACCTGGCCTACCATTATCCCTGCACATACTCTGCTCTGAAGGTACTGGTCTGTCTGTCTGTCTGTAAACAAATGATAACATTATAAATTACTACACATTGTTATACATTAACTAGTCAAGTCAAATTTATTTATACAGCTCAATATCAATAAGTGTGCCTCAGGGGGATTTACAGTGTGTACTGCAGACAGCGCTCTCTGTCTGTACACACTTGATCCAGATGAGTAAAAAGCAAACTCTTTAACAGGGAAAAATGATAGAAAGCTCAGGAAGAGCAGCAGAGGAGGGATGCCTCTCCCAGGACGGACAGACAGGAAATAGATGTCAGAATAGACCAACATAATGAAATTACAGTACGGACAAACAGGATGACAAAATCATACGTTACATACTGTATATTGGACTCTTAATGGACTCTAACTTATACAGCGTTTTTCAACTGGATGTCAGAATTTTTGTGATATTTAAATATATTGTTGACAACACTGATACAATAATGCCTGTGGCAGAGATATTATTGTTGGAAAAATAATGCTTGTTTATTTTTCCAACAATGACCTTTTATTTGATTTTTAGCACTTTTTGCAGCTTGGTAAATGGACTCTTACGGTTCCCAAAGCAGGTTAGAGGTAACAGTAATCTAAGCTTTAACAGTAGTCTAATTCACCCTTTCAGACACACATTCACACACCGACAGGGACACAGTTGCCATGCTGGCCTCCACCGGGGGCAATATATATTAATAATAATAATATATATTCTGTTTTATTTTATATAGCTCCATATCATAACAAAGCTATCGCAGGGCACTTTTTCATATAGAGCAGACTCTTTCATAATATTTGAATGGCTCCCAACCTTTTTGTCTTGTGACCCCTGTAGAAAAGCAGTGTGTATAGTTGGGGATCCTTGTCATGCCTCATTCACAGGTCTACGAGCTTCTCACATAGTTTCATTAAAATGACAGTTGGAGATAAAATCAGCAAATTTGCACATGAGACTCAAACTAGCTGATAGACCGAGTTAGTTCTGTTTCAAAAGCCTTGAAGAAAATAAATTAGAGGTCTAAGGTCTATCCATACAAATGTTGTGTTTATGATGTACTGAGCTCATTAACAGTGGATATTCATTCAAATTCAAAGGTTACAGTTAATAAAACAACATTTGTCATCATCTCACTGAGTGTAAAGACAGTCGTGCTGCAGCGTAATAACAGTGTTCAAATACCTACACTGTCAGGAATCCTGTGGGAAAATAAAGAATCACACTTAAAAAGTTAAACACGATGGATCTTCATCTGCTCTATATGTGTGATTAGTGTTGACAGGACTTTTTATGTCTAACTGACGCCAAGCATGTTGTATCATTATATAGGAGAAAACGCTGTACATTATGGTGTAACATATTTTTAATTTTCATAATTTGTCACCTTCATCAAACATGCAAGCCCAGTTTGTGGCGAAGGGAAGGGTTAGCACTTTTCTGCTTTTCTTTGCTATTATTATGGTGTTTATGGCTAAAGCAGCGGGGTCTGTGTGTAACCCAAGCAATGACGAAGTAAAGCCAACTAGGCAACTACAATCGTCATTTATTAGGCTGTTAGTATGGAAAACAACAAGCTCTCTGCTGTTTTACTGCCAGGTCAGACACGTTTCTATTGTCTGTGACAGATCAGAAGTGATTCTACTGATCTTTTGCTCTTTAATGCTTGTTGCGTTACTGTACACTGATGCTTTCCAGTGATCTGATTGGTCAGTTGTCAGGCTCTGAGGCCTGCTAGGTTAGCGGTGCAGCATAGGTTACTGTGGTGATCTACCTCGGGTAAAAGGGAGCCTTGAACTCTAACCCACCAATCTGACAACATCAGCCTTCATGTTGTTCTGCAGTTTCACTTCAGTGAACTGATGTCCCTGCATAGGTGACGCTTCCCTTAAAAAGGTGTATATACTGCATCTCCTCTAGCTAAGTTTCGGGAAACACGTGGGTATGCAAATGTAATCAGGAAATGTGGCGGTCACGGCACATTGATTATGCTGCTGATTTCCTGCAGCCAATATGGTAATGATGATGATTTGGATTTTTCTCCAGCCTTATATTACAATTTTGCAAGCAGAGATGAACGTGAAAGTAAACATTATGAAGTGGCCCCAAAACACACAAGTCCTCCTGCATGGGGCCAGATGGATGGACATGTTTACTGCCCTCCAACAACTGTCGAGGGCCCGAGTCATTTCATCTGAGTAGAGATACTTTTGATACCTTGTGCACAATGAAATGATTTACTGTACACACCATATGGATCAGAGACCAAAGACCTGGGTCTTCTAGTCTCCATGCCATAAAAATATCTTAGATAGCATACAGTGACTTCAGTGTACAGTACATTTTCCTCTTTCTTCTCAGCCTTTCTGCTGGTTTGTGCAAGTTCAGTAAAGTTAACTGCACATGCAACCAACTGGGTTTTCTCTTACTTTTATTTTGTATTAACATACCAGCAATCTCACATAGCTGAGAGCTAATCTCACAGTCCCAGTTACATTTCAAATCAAGTGTGCTGGAGTGCAGAGCCTGTTGAACTTCAGCCCTGGGGATGGAGGTTTGAATCCAGCTCCCGGCCATATGTCAGGTAGCTGTGGTTCCGGAATTAGAGCTGTTGTTATCTGACTTTCCTCCCTGGGTCGGTGTTCTGATTCCAGCTCCTCCTGTCCACACGTCCAAGTGTCCCTGGGCAAGACACTGAACCCTAAGTTGTGCGTCTATCCTGACCTGTCTCTGACCAAGACAGGACAGGGATGTTCACTGGACCTGGTCCCCAGTCGCCACAGAAGGCTGACCGCTGCTCCAGTTCCCCTCTGAAGAAGGATGGCCGGATGGGTCAAAAGCAGAGCATACATTTCAACGTGAACGCGATTGTATGTGTGTTTGAGCTTTGCACAATGTATATACACATTGCACGTGTGTATATGTGTATCATGATTGATCATTAAACGACCGTAGGGTCCAATTATTCTTGTGACTTCACTGTAAATCCATGTATGCATATGCACATGTCCAATCTACACACTTGTATATGTGTCTGTCAGGCTCATCTGACGATGCTGCAGAAATCAGTGGATCCTGCCGAGGTGTTTTTCCAGCAGCAGATTCTTTGTGGCACTTTGGCTGGAAACCCTTGTCCAGTAGTCACCATCACTGCCTGTCCTGCCAGCAGGGGCTGGAAAGACATGCACCAGCTACGTGAGTACTGCAGTGTGTGTGTGATGAGCTGGGATAGTGCTGGAGGTCATAGAAATAGGGATGCAGACTGTTATTGCAGTGTGCAGAGTGTACAGGTGTGTGTTTGAGCAGCCATCCATCCTGACAGAGACAGACATTTCATGCTTTGTTTGTTTGTCACTATTTAATTGAAAGCCAGTGAGCCTTAGCAGTCGGAAATATGAAGAGATGCTTTGTTTAGCAGAAAACCATATGAGATTCATCATAGCATATCCACTTTACCATGTTAGTATACCCAGCTACTATAGCTGCTAGTACACACTGTGCATCGCAACTGTGCTCCAACACAGTCACAGTTTCAGGAATTGAAAATAACTGCTTGGTTTCCCCATTGATACTCAGACATTTTAATATGAAACTACAATGGCTTTTGTAATATTAGCCTGTGGTCATGATTCAACTTCTCAGAGGAAGTGGATATTATGTTCACATGAATCAGTGATGATGAGTCCTGTATGACTATGACTGAGCAGCAATACTGTTACTGTTAATGAAAGTGAGGAAACAACGATCCTGGTGATTCTTAGTGAGGAAGTGAACAGTCAAGTTTTTCTGTATGTTAGGCAACATGCTGAAAGTGCTGATTCAGGCTCAGTCATGGAAGTGCTGTATATTGAGATTTTTTGTCCAATATTGATGAATAAATCCATTTAAATGAGTTGGATTGCATTTGAAAACTTACATTGTAGCTTTATAAGGCAGATGTAATAATAATAATAATCTAAACAGATGATAGCAGTGGGATGACTAATAGTAGTAGTAGTAGTAATAGTACAATAGTACAGGAAGTAGATGTGACACCAGGGCTGGATGCTAACCGCCGTAAAACGAGGGACAGCGGTTTGAATCGGGGAAGGAAGAAGAAGAATATGTGCACCAGTGTTCATATTTTGTCTGTGACTTTTAAAACATTGAAATAGAAACACTTTTCTATAACAGAATGTCATTTTCATTTCCAAAATGTCATCTGTTGTCTGGTCACATAAAAACGCCTCGTGCAGGAGTCGAACCTATAACGGTACAGCGTGTCTCACCATTAGAACCGAGGCCTTACGAAGCCACGGAGATAACAGGAAATGAGGAGACTTGTGACATGATCATGGTGGAACCCGATAGCAGGACCGGACACGAGAATGCCAAAGAGAAAACAGTTTATTGGAGTAAATGAACAGAGTCCAGATGGTGGTGAATGGAGATGACAATGGAGATCCGCGGCTAGTGAGCAAGCAAGGCTGGGGAGGGAGCAGGCAGAACCGGGCAGAATTGTAATCCGGAGCAGAGATGCGCTCCTAAAAACTAAAACACACAAGAGTCAGTGACGAACCAAAACCTTACAGAAAACAGAGGGTCGGAACACTGGATGGGTAGGTGCTTGCTTGCAGCGGAAACCAAAGTAATGATCTGGTGCTGTGTGGCTGGTAGTCCGGGGTAGATGTACTCCAACGCTGATGGGATGAGAGACGGGTATGCCCTCCCAGGAAGACCCAGAACACTGGAGAGGGAGGGAGAGAGAAACACACACACACACACACACACACACAGGAGACGACATCCTGACATTCATGATAGTAAACACTTAATAATAAAACCTGAATGCATCTAAAATGTGAGCCAAATGTGGTTTTAGATATTAATAATATAGATAATACAATATACAATGTATTCTGGCAACACTGGCTGCCTGATCCACCAAAATCAACACTTTACAGAACAGGCAACATGCAGCTCTGGTTCGAATAAAACAAAGTGTTAACATGTTACATGTTCCACAGTAGGACTGACTCATTACTGTGACAGAAGGAAAGGCAACAATCAAGGCAGATGAAGCGAGTCAATTCATCAAACTTCCAGCAGCATCTAATGTTAAACTCAGACAAAACTGAAGTTATTGTACTTGGCCCTGAACACCTCCAAAACACATTATCTAAAGATATATATATATGTATTATATTATATATATATATTATTAGTGTAGCTGTTGTTGTGCTGCTGATACTGTTGGTTGTTTGTTTTAACATCAGTAACATTGTAGCTGCCGTTGCTTTACATCTGTATGTGGAATTGTACTGTGCTACTGTGTGTTCTCTTTCATCCTGCTCTCACTCTACCCCCCCTGCTCTCTTTTTTTGCCCAACCAGAGCCTGGTTCTGGTTCTGGTTCTGGTTCTGGTTCTTGTCACTGTCTCCTGGTGCTGCTCATAGTCAGAATTGCTGGGTCTCTGTAATAAAGAGTCAGTCTGGACCTGCTCTATATGAACAAGTGCTGTGAGATAACTTATGATGTGGTGCTATATCAATAAAACTGGATTGAATTGAATTCAAACTCTTCTCGGGTGAACCTGTCTTTTCTGTACAGGTCTCCTGGTGAAGAACAGCCTGTCTGTTCAAACTCAGTTCACTTGAATATGAACATAATCAATGGTCCAGGTTAGGTCACTAATGTTGACATCAGTTTAAATGGACAGCACAGTGTCACATCCCTGGTCTATGTGTTATGTGTTTTCGTGATTGTGACCTGTGTTTATGTTCCTAGGTTTGTGTTTTCAGTTTTGGTATCTTGTGGTTGTACTAGTCTCTTGTCTCTGTCA
>JAVQJF010023018.1:0-18552 GCA_036023855.1 Gadopsis marmoratus | reverse complement strand
AGATGAAAAGACAGACAGCAGTGTCTAAAGCAACAAGCTTGAGGTGCTTACCTGCCTCGGTGTATTTGAGCCCCACCTTCTCTTCTTCATGTTTAGGTTTGGGTGGGGGCCACACAGCCTGCAGACGGCCTGGAGTTCGGTCCTCACCGTCTGTAGGGGACGCGACCTCTGTCTGTGGGGAGCAAATACATACCAAAGCGTCAGCGTACCGTAGTAATTCAACGAGACAGCACCCATTTGTCTCCAATAAATAAAAGAAAGATGAAAGGTTATTGAGATATAAAATGATATAGCGGTGGGATTTCATACATTAACCTCTGTGGGACTTTTGAGATCCTTGCTAAGGGATTTGGAGGTTCTCTGAAAAATAGACCTCAGGTTTTCCTTGTCATTCTTGATTTTCTTTTTCACTGCCTCCAGATCCACACTTTCAGTTTTTTCCTTTTTGACAGTTTTGGGGCCAAAGATGCTCCTGAAGGTTTCATAGGCCAGGTCTGAGGTTTTCTTTTGTTCCAGTGGGGATGTGGGGGTTTCTGGGCCTGGCAATGTATCTCCCACAACCTCGTGTCCATTCTCAGACTCTTTTCTGGTGTGTTCAGGGTCCTGATCCTGCCCGTCATCTGACTTTTTGGTCTCATCCTGGTTGTCTAGGCTGAGCAGCTGACTGAGCTGTCCCATCACAGTGCTTTTAGTTTCTGCAACGGGTTTAGGCTCAGCTTTTTTTTTGGACGGAGTGGCAGTCTTCTGCTCAGAGAAGAGCTTGGCTTTGTTTACTGTCTTCTTCAGGCTGAGAAGGGCCAAGTCAGCATCCTTCTCCCTCGGTTTGATCTCTGCAACTGTCTCCCTGTCTTCCCCCACCGCTCCTTTCTTCAGCACGCGGAGCCCACTGAAGAGAGCCGGCATCTGGAAGGAAGGGGGCGAAGAGAGCGATGCGCCCATGGATGGGGATGAGGTGGAGGAGGTAGAGGAGGGGGAAATGCATGAAGCTGGACGTGGTGTATTTGTTTCTAGTGTCTTTGGAACAGCGGTGCGCTGTGAGGCAGGACTGGCACTTGGCTGAATGTCACCTGAGGACTCTTCAACTGCTGATGACCGTGATATGCGTTTTTTAAACCCTGTAGGGCGATTCTTGATACCAGCAGAGCCTGACTGCTCCTCTGGACTGGAAGACGATTGGACCGAAAGAGTCTTCGGAATGGAGGGAACAGAAGAGGACACTTGGCTGGAGAGAGGTTCCTCAGTCCCCTCCTTAGCTTCAGCCCTTTGCTCATGTGTCTCCACCTTTTGTGTACCATCTATGTCCTCTGTCTGCTTTAAGGGAGAGGCGGTGGGAGCATTATGACCTGCAGCTTCCAAAGCCAGAGGTCCAGAGATGATGGAAGGAACAGGCAAAGAACAATCTATGCCAGCATATTCGTCGTCATCCATTCCCACATTGTCGCTACTATTCGGTCTAGCACCAGATGTTTCTACATCCACAGGGACAGTGGTGGTGCTTTCCTTGGGACTGCAGCTATCTCCCTGTTTGGAAACTAAAGAGTCCAGAACTTTCCTAAAGCCTGTTCTGCTGACGAACCTGTCTGAATATAAAATAGCTTCTACGCGGGATCTCTCCTTAAGTTTGTGTGTTCTAAACACAGGCACTGGGGCATCTTTTAGCTCATCTCCATCCCCATGGTCCCTTGTATTATTGTCCTCCTCAGGAAGGGTAGCCCTTCTGGTCCTGGCAAGCTTCTCCGACAGACTTGTGCTCCTGTGGGCCGCCTCCTCGTCCTCATTTTCTGTGTCACTATATATTTCCACCATTGTGACCTGGACCAGATCTAGGTCAACTGAGGTTCCAGCTGCTGTTTTAACTTGGTCGCCAGACTCCTTGGAGGTTTCTGATGATTCAGCCCTCTGTCCTGAAGCAGTCACACTATCCTGATGCATATCTTCCCTCCCTTGAAGCCTGTTGTCACTGTTTGTAGCTTGACCGCCTTCAGGAAGAGGATCCTTCCCATCCGAGAGCTCCTTGAAAGACGTCAGCAGGGCCGACTCCACACCTGCAGATGTATCCTGGTTGAATAAACTACTGAAGACATTCACGAGGGAACTAGTGGGCTGCTTCCCCAGTCCATCTGAGTTATTACTTGCACTGTCCATTATGATTAGTGTCACACCAACTGAGAGAAAAATGAGGCAAACCAAAACAGGCAGCAGCTCTAGCAAAAGTACACAATGAAAATGTCACAAAAGGTTCATCTCCCCACCTCCAGATATCTTAGCTGCTGCTATTCCACCTGTACCACTGGCTGGGAACAAAAGGCCTTTGTATGGACAAATCTCCCCAGCTCCCCTTACCTTCTCCAGGAGGGCACCAAAACACTACCCTGTATTCCTGTTTAGTGACACACAAACAGGTTGCATACAGTAGACTTTCAGAAGATCACATAAAGACTACAACGGACTGCATGTTGTCAGTAATACAGTCTCCTCTGTGAGCAAGATTCCCATGGCGCTGCAAGTGAAATCATGCTGTTCAGTGGCTGGAAGCAGGTCTCACGGTAATCCTCCCTGGGAGAGCAGAGTTCACCTGCCTTTCACAAAAGTATTTCCAACTGTTCCGACAAGTTGAGCTGTATTATCCAGAAAGTTGTGGGTTATCCTCCTCTATGTTCCGGTGTACAGTCTGGAGTCCATTAGTAAACTACTTGTTCAGTTTGGTCTTTTCTATGAGTTTACAGGAAAGCCCTGTGTGCTGTTGTGTGAGAAAAAAAACAACCTCAGGTTGGAAAGAAATGTGCCTCCCTACTCTACCCAGTCTGGGGACGCCTCCCTTCAGGTTCCTCCCTTCCTGGGAGGGGACCTGCAGAGCCCGGCATTGCAGGTGTCTGATTACTCTGCTCACTTTCGTCAAATGGCTGCCGAGGTTGCTGCTGAGTACACACAGAGGGGGAGTAGTCTGTCGTCAGGTGGAGAGCTGCAGCGGCCCATTAACTCGGCATCGGAGCGTCGCAGTGAGCTGCAATGCAGGGCTTGAGAAGTAGTGATTAGGCAGCATGGCCTTAGACAGCGCTAGTTAACATGCTAAGATGCTAACATTACTTAGCAGCTCATGAACACTCAGACGGAACTTAACTGAATTTAGTGAGAGAAAAAACAAACAGGCATTTTGATTCACTTACCATGCGCCTCTATGCTCACCGACAGATCTGATTCAAACTGGAAGTTGATTTTTTAGGACACAAGCTTTAAAACATTTGCAAGCTAATGTTAGACAGGCAGTACAATCGATGTGGGAAAGCGGACTACCGAAATGGTTTGTTATGAAAAAATGAAACGGCAGAGCGGAACAACCTCTGTGGTGTTTCAACTAGCTTAGCATTGATTTAACCTGATCTAACCTTTGATAGGTTTTTGTATAAATATCAAGAAAGTGGTTAGGAAGCCACAGCATGCTTTAAACTGTAGTTGCCCTTAGCAACCACAGTTCACCCTCCTTGAATGCATTCCTTCAGCCTGCCTGACTGGGCACTGTCTAAAGCTGCACCTACCAAAGGGCACACGGTTTTAAAAAGTGCTTTCAAATGTGTTTCACCCACTTTTATTACTGCTCTAAATGAAACATTTTGAAGTACATTGTGTCCCACTACACAGGACCAATAACTAGTAATTAATAGTTTTTCCATTAAGAAATCTTCCTAATGGAAAACCACAGGATGGTACAATAAACACAACAGAAAGACAAATAGGAGAAATGGAGATTTCTCAAGACTCAAAATGGCGATGTTGAAAATGGAAGTAAGGAACCCAGCAAAATACTGTTGCACAAATACTTCCTAACCAAGTACTTCTTTGACACTGTTATAATGTAATGTTGGAAGTATCTTTCCAACACAAAACCTACATGAAAAAAATAATTGTAATTTAATTTCATAGCATTGGTAGAGAGGGTTCTTCTGTGGCTGAGGAATTAAGTTATGTAAGAGCAGTGGTATTTCAAGCACACACAGTAAATGCCCCTGAGGTTGTACTAGAAAGAGGCACCGCTAATCGACAAGACAGCGATATATTGACAAGTTATCCAAATAGAAGTGAAAATACTGAATAAGCTGAATAAGTTGCAGATCATACAAAAACACCACAGACAGAAAAAACTTTTAAGTCCAGCTCACAGACTTGGATTGTGTCATCATCACAACCCTCCCTTTGGGTATTCAGCTGTTACACCACACTGAGAATACATCATGTACAATGGACGTGTGTGTTTTTGTAATGAATGAGAATGGATGGCGTGACAATGAAGTCATGCTACAGCCAAGTATGTGAGCTGTCACTTTCACAACAATGCAGAGTGCCTAATTCTGTACGGCATGGCCTTTGTACTGGTATGTTAACCGATTATGCTCACAGTCAGGGCAGTTATTGGGCTTTCACACTACCCGCCTGTAACCGCACCCGGGTAATCTGCCGCATCTGCTACAGGAATGAATGCCTGTGTCAGACAGCATGATGGAATCTGGGCAGGAAACTGTTGTAGGTGCAGTGAAGTTCTTTAATTGCACTACATATTAGCACAATTCTACAAGCACCTTGAAACAAACAATGCATTGTATGCTGCAGGCTTTTGTTTTTTTAGAACACACGCAGTAGGATCAGTCACATGCTCTGTGACAAACAAAATATAGTGTGTTGCAACTTCAGTTGAATAACAAGGAGAGAGAAATCACACTAACTACTCCTAACAGCCTACACCATTGAAAAGAAGGTTAAAAAAATGCTACAAGAGAAGGAGAGACTTCCTTCTCTTTGCTCTGAACACGAAAGGTTTGAGTGGAATGACAGTCAGTCAGTTTTGGCTAAAGATGCCAGTCTACAGATTAGAATCTATGACCTGTTAATCCATTTCTAAGAATTCTAAGAATCAGGTGGTTAAATAACTGAGTGGAGAGAAATCCCTATGACTCACATGAGGGGGGGTGTGGGGGTGAGGGATGGAGTGCTGCTATGGGTGTGAAAATATGCATTACAGCTCATTTTGACCGTTAACTGTTTGTGCTGCTCGTGTTTGAGGGCCCTCACCGTGCAGTCCAGCTTGGGACAGTAGGGGGTGTCCCCGATGATGTCATCCTCAGGCGGTGTAATGCGTAGGAAGTCGAGGTGATCGGGGCGTGGAACGCGAGAAAGGGGCTCCTGAGGATCATCACTATCCAGCATCCAAATGTCATCCTGACGCAAGAGGGAATCCTCTACAGAAACACACAAACACGACCGCAGGGTAATTAACGCTCTGGGTGTTGCAAGGACTCATAGCATGGGAAAACACAACAGCATTACAGGTGTGGTCATGTGTGACAATGCCAAATAAGCAGCACTGACCGAGGCAAGTTGTTTTCCTGTGTGTTCTGCACAGCTAATAAAAGTGGAATGAGGTAGAAAGAAGGCATCAGAATCTTTTAGCATCAAACAGGCAGCGAGAGAGTCCTGTTTTGCTGTAGGCTTGAGGGCACACAGCTATTTTTATCTGCACTTAGCCTGCCCTGTTCTCGTCGTCAACAACAACAGAAAACCACACTCATCCAATAAGGAAGAGTGGCTGTAGAGCACTGGCCTCAAAAACAAATACCACTGTCTAATATTGATTGGCATTCAAGACATGTTCACTGTGACAGAGCACTCCCACTGTGCTACAATAAAGCAAGCTTCAGATATGTGTGTGTGACTTGTAAGCCTGTGCGTTTAGTCCTCCAAAGGCTCTGATGGAGTGAAAATACAGGACTTCATCGTCCCTCCAATTGGGATACACTGCCCTCTCATGACCAGGCAGCCACACAGAGGGTGATGATTGAGCTGTACTGAAGAAGACTGCTTAGAAAACAAACATTAAGACAGGATGAAAGTATATTTAAATGTTTCTATACAAAATTCCTCCCTCTGTCCTGTTCTTTTGCCGCAGTATGCTGGGGAGCACCTGGCCTTTAATATTTACTGCTCAGTGACACACTGCAGACACAGCCTCAACTGGCAGAACCTTCCTCGTGCGCCAACAGATCACGTGGTTTCACGTCAGGAACCAACGCAGGCACTAGATGTGCAGAGACGAGACGCAATTTCACAATCTTCCCATGGGCGCAGAAACATGATATATCATGCCCTGATACGTGCATTCACTGTCTCTAGAGAGTACATAACACAAGAAAAAGGGAGGAAACATACAGGTTAAGAGATATGGGGCAGGCACAGTGAGGTGAAAGAATGAGGAAGAAAACATTATAGGAGTTGGGGGGGGGATTGTATATAGCTTGAAGCTTAGTGACCTCAATTTCCTCCGGCTGTAAGACAACACCATGACTCGTTTGTGCAGAATTATGCACTGGAAACTGTGAAAATCATATCACTTCCTGTTCGATAAACTGTTAAAATATTCCGTAACCTCCATTTCCCTGCCTGTAATGAGTATCCTTGAAAAGGGCATACAGTATTACTTTATTTCTGCACAGCAGTTACTTCTAAGGACTTGGAAGTCCCCTTGTATAGCTCTAGGTCTGCGTCTAGGCCAAATGCTTAAAATTCAGTTATGAAAGCCCCCCCCCCCCAGAAAACTACCTGTAGGTCATTAAAAAATGGAAGCATTGAAATTCAGCTTCGGTATTCTACCACAATCAGTCATGAGACAGCAGCAATGCCTGCACTCCCTCCAGTTATCTGGCACTTAGACAGCCGGAAAAAAAAAAAAGTAGGATTAGATTAATAACTTTTCATTATGATAATGCAGCGCTGCATGGTCCCGCAGTGGGAACTGCTGACTGTAGGCTGGCCCACTTCCAAATGCAGAGTTAAGCCCAGTCCGGGCCAAAGAAAGAAACTACTGATCAAAACAGTGCTCTCCACAATTCCTGGTTATAACTAAACTGCTAAACATATGAAGTAGGCAAATAATGAACACCTATTGATATAGGGTTGCTGTGTTCCTCCATGACTCTTAAAACATTTCTTTTTACATTTTAACAATCTAGCTTGCTTGTGCATGTGTGCCTATATGCGTCCCTGGACTGGCAGTCAGCCAGTCACCTAATTAAACATGTACAAGGTGGAACACACTGCCACCATCTGGACAGAGCGAGGAAAAGGCACATCTGTCTGCAGTGAATCTCTTCCGTCACTGCTGTATGAAACAGATATGGAGAAGCAACTCTTAGATGCATTAGATGATGAAGGCACTGCATTTGTGTATTTGATGGCTGATCTGTAACCATCTTAGATGCACACACACACACACAGTGAGCTTAAGTTCACTGTGCACTTATTGCCATTTAATCTTCCTCTCTGCTGCTCTAAAAGCGAGACGAATCACAGTGTCCATAACTGAGGGAACACAGAGTGCAGATGGGACGGTTTTCATCCGTCTGCGACATAGTTTGATCGGACAGCAAGTAATGCAATGCTAACTGGATCATCGCAGCACAAGACATCAGCCATCCACCGAGTCTATACACATAATACAATGCTCTTCAGTAAAGTCAATGCACTTTCAGACATTTACCGTACATGCAGGTCCTTACAGCAAACCTGCAGGTGTTGAATGACATTGCAGTAATTTGACAGTGTGAGAGTGAGCAGCTGTCAAGACAGCATGGCTGTTTCTGTGCTAGTGTAAGCATCATCATTTTAACAGTCAAGTATATGTGCCTGGGGCGGCTCAGTGGCCATCCAATGTCTGATCCCGACAGGTACTGTTGTCCTCCTGTCGCTCTGTCAAGGAGAAAGCTTTGTGGAGGCTGTATTGAATACACCAAAGCAGACGCCAAAGTTATTATTCAAAGCCTTAAAAGACTGTCTTGTTTAGTTTATAAGCAGCAAATAGTGAACCCGATCATTTATTTGATATTAATAAGGAAAGACTGCAGGCCAGACAAGGTAGAAATATTTATATGCATATCTATGAATACAGAGCTTTCACGAGTCTAACTCCTCCCACGCCAGAGTTTCTCTTTTTTATTACAGAAGCAACAGTTTTGCCTAGTGTGCCCTATTTTATCCACTAAACATCTATAACCTCATCATTCAAAGTAAAAGAACTGGGCCACGTGGCATACCCAGTGCATCTGGCAGCCTCCATCCCCCTCCATCACTTTCAGCCAAGAAGGACGATCATAGACTTTTAGATAAATCATGAAATATGCAGGATTTATAAATCACCCGGTTTCTTTTGCGCCCGTCACAGGCATTTCTCCATGCAGGCTTGGTGGCTGGGGACGGCTGTCACGCTGGCTGGCTGACTGACTAGTTTGGCTGTCAATGCTGAGGTCCATGTAAGGGGTAGCTACAAGCTGAAACTCAGGGAGGGGCGCTGTGGTGCTCTGAAAGGCCAGAGCAGTAATGTAGCATGACATGATGCTCATAGTCATCATCACTCATTTGAAATGCAGTTCTGGAGGCTGATATATGTATATACAGTACAGAGGAAGAGGGAAGCGTGATTTCATTGGGCCTGGCAGGCCACTGACAGGAGGACGGGAACTTTGGTTAAGTTTGCATCAGTCCACTGGTGAGTGTATGTTTAAAATAGTGGGACATTGCAGAGAAGCCTTTTAAAGCTGCTCATACTGATGGAACATAGCTAACATTTCCCACGGTGATAGTGTAGCAGTTATTTATTCAACAAAACAAGTTACACGTTATATGAGAAGGACCTTTGTGCCCCGTTTCTCTGTATGAAGTATGCAACTCAGAGCAACAGTGTGCGACACACTGAGAGAGAAGCTCTCTTAGCCTGTTTTGGCAGAAACCACTTCATTATCATAATAGAGCTGACCCTTGTCCTGACTGGGTGAAACAATGTTCCATGGGCAGGGCAGGGCATTTTGTGCTGAATGACAGCCAGCAGGGAGAGCAGGGTGATAAACTCTTGCTCTGCACTGATCAGTTTCATATGACCTTGCTGGAACATATTGGGTAATCTGATTATGGTATGTCCTGCCATATGTCAATAAAATAGGTAGGGAACTGATGGAGGGGGGATAAAGAGAGAGAGAGCGAGAGAGACACAAATGGGTGATTCACCTGAAAATCTTTTTTAAAGCTGGTATAATCAGGTTTTTTTTTTTTTTTGGATCATATTACAATGTGCAATGTGAAAAAGGTCACTTTTAGTGAAGAACCCACAGATAGTTATCACTCGACTGTGGTTCCCCTCAGCTCTCCTCTATTGCATCTTTTAGCTCAACGTTTTGGTTTTCTGGCCTGCAACTTTACTGTTTTGGTTCTGTCTCAACGTTCCCATCATCATTTTTAGTTACAACCCAACAGAAAACAAAAAAGCCAGATATTTCCCTTAGGAGCTGGTGAAGACCAAAAACAGGGCTAAAGGAGAGCGAGTGTTGGACGTACATTAACCAGGTGGCCAGAAAAACAACTCCAAATGAATTCTAATGTTGCTGTGTATCTGCTAGATATGCAAATAGCCAACTGTTTGCTAACACGCTTCCTATTTCCACTTAAAATGTGAAAATGTGTGTGTGTGTTTGTAGATTGTTTTCTCTGCTCCGAATGGGAAAATAAATGTATTATTGCAGGTTTAAAGTCTCCTGTGCAGCTTTAAAATGGGGTTTGTGTTGAGTGGCCTCGTCAAAAAGCTGATATGTATAAAAGAACAAGCAACACAAGTGCTAACATAAAGAGAAACCAAGATACATACCAGATATTGTGTAAACATACATAAAACAACCACATGCACATCTTTAGTAAATGCATATGGTATTCTGTTACAGACTGCAGTGCTTTGCACATGACACAAACAAATTTGTTGCTTTAAAATTACCATTTCGATCTGCATAATAATCACACTCATTAATAAGCACTGAGCTTCAATAAGAGACCAAAGATTAAAGAGCCCGGATCATAATTAGTTAGACATTTTCAAACCATGAAGGGCTGGGCTTCACACTGACCCACTTAGCCCTTTTGGCTGGACCCTGTGATGTTCATTTATCTGTGTTAACATCTGAAGTCTACTCAATTAGCAAGCAACACAAGGATGATTTAGTAAACAGCTAAGATGCAGCCAAATCGACAAAAGGATTTTTTTTAGATAAAAAAAAATAAAACAAAAAAGGTGCACAGTTTCGGTTAGCATTAGGCTACAATGTAAGTGTATCTTACACTGTCAGAGGTTCATACAGACAGCTCATATCATGCAATTACATCTGAGGAGAACTTGGGATATTTGCCCAGGCCCCTGCTCAGGAAAATAAAAAACAACAACATTGCATTTAAGAAGAAAAAAAAAAAAGAAGGTGGAGTCTAATGCAAGACAATATGAATAACACACCCAGGGTGGCATCTGTGTGTGCATGACTAGGTGAGGACACACAGGCACAGTGTCATTTCAGTGGGAATTGATCCAAATCATCTCCACATGAGTAAAGCTGGGATTTGCATTCCCTTGTCCACCAGTTAGCTGAGCTCCACACAGCTCAGCTCTCCTTCTCCCTCCGGCTATTGCTGCGCTGAGCTTTGCTGGCTGTATTGGTTGAGCTAATGCTGGTCTATGATGTAACAACTCAAATACTCTGGACCTTCCTTAAAAATGCTGCATAGTTCTTAAATTAGGGGGAAAACTGTCTACACTGACATAAAAAAAAAAAGGTCCAACCATTATCTACTTTCTATTAGTAAATTGCATAATCAATGGAAGGCCATCGGTTTGATGCTGCAGATTAAAGCAAAGATTGTGTTACACTGACTGAAAGTGATGATTGACCACATTACAGCGGCAGAAGGTGGAGCCCAAGGAGGAGGCATGTCCGAGTCAGCCACTGAGTGTACGAAGGACACGGCGAGACTCCCCGCCGATAGAGACAGACATTCCCTAAGAAGGAAGAACTTTGTTAAATTTGATCCCTTACCTGTTTCCCTGACGTTTTGATTAAAAAGTACTCTTACGGTGTGTAACTCTGGCTGCTGAGCGTCCTTTTTCCAGGTGAATTGTACCTCTCAGACCCTGGCTTGCCACAACAGAAACCTCTTCTACTGATCAAAGACTTAAAAGGTCACAAAAATGGCATGACTAGCGAGACTCGAGTGACCAATGGTCATTTATGAAAAGTTACGTTGACAAACTCTGAACTACGTTTGTAACAATTATGGCTTTGCAAAGACTACATATGTCGTGGGTGTTTAAAACCATTTATTCCCTCATTGTAAGCATAAAATACAATAGTAAAGATTATGAATAGTGGAAAAGACTTAATAATGTAACGAAATTGTAATCCCTTCTTCCGTAACCCCTGTGACCGCTGGGTCCCTGATCCTTTGTCAGTTTCCTGTGAAGTGGACAGGGTGTGGGGTTTAGGGGAGGGACAGCAGATCCCTCAAAGTCCAAATTGCTTCAGTTAGCACTGCACCCATGACAACCCTGGCCAGGTTGAACCCCATGTCAACTTTGAGCCTTTGATCTGGGACACTCCCACTAATCTCTGCCTTCCCAGTGGCACTGAGAGAGTTAAAATGGATCATCAGCCAAACTGTTCTCAGGCCCTGCTTGCCCCTTGCACAACTCTGTTGGGTAGTTTGTAATTTGCGGTCACACATCTAATCCAAGATGAGAACACGGCAGGTGAAAACTAGCAGGACTAACATTCTGGAAAACGATGCTTATTTATTGGCCTAGCTGGTTTATTAGATAACAGCCGGAATGACAAAGTAAAACTCCCTTTGAGATAAATGTTTGTCAGTTACAAAGCTGCAGAGCAATTACTGTAGCTATTCAAGCACACACACACACACACAATTTAAGGCATCTTTTTCTTGTTCTTTGAAATCCAGCAAATGCAATGCCAGATGAAGGACATATCCTCAAACATTTCATGCTACTACGGTGATAAAAGCGCTGGTGTCAACTCTTACATCAAGGCAGGGCGTTCGAGCATGAATCACTGTGTTCAAAGTAGGAGCAGTGGGATTCCGAATAACTCACCTGTTGTCGTGGAGTTGCTGGAGGAGTTCCACTTGGAGTTGCTCGGCCACCCGCTGAGGTTCAGATCCAGGCGGGTGACAGTTCGCTTGTTGCCATTCTTGTCCATGACCTCGTCTCTGTTGCTGGAGCTGTCTCGTTCGTGGTCCACATCCTGATCTGAGAGCAGTACAATGCGGTGGTTGAGCTGCGGGCTTACTAGCTTGGAGGACTGAGGGGACAGGACTGGGGACATGCTCTGGAGACTGTTGGAGGCAGGGAAAGAATTGTTGAAGATCCCAGAGAGAGAGGGTGAAGTGGGGTTCTTGGAGTGGGATTTGACTTGGGAGTAAGGTTCGACGGCATGGAATAGGGGCAACTGTAGCCCCTCAGACAGCTTCTCACGTGTCTTCTCTTTGTTGACTCCCAGCAGGTGGTCTTTGTTTGGACCTCTCCAGTTTCCATACTCCTGCTGGAAGCTGCTAGTCCCTGACCCGTGTAGCACGGCTGGCCCTGCCCTGTCTGGGTTTGTATGGTTGACATGTTGGACTCTCCCTTCCACAACCTGGACTTTGGCCACCACCCTCACCCCTGTGTTACTCTGGGTGATTTCACCGTACAGCTGCTGAGCGGACTTGGCTGTTGATGGATTCTCAGATAATGTCTCAGCCAAGGAATCAAACTTCTTAATCGGTCGAAGGTTGCTGCCACTTTCCCGTCGGGTCCGGCCCTCCAGCAGACTGCAAAATGACGACTCATAACCCAGCTCACCGTCATACTCTGAGAAGTCATTACAGAAGTCAACTTCAGGGTCAAATGTCCGGTTGTCCTCCATGAAGTCCCAACCCTCATGTGCGATCTGGAAGGGTTCCTCCATGGGCAGGATGGGGGCTGGGATACCTGGGATCTGCTCCACTACTGGGGATGAAGATATGGACACACTGCTGTGAACAGGAAGCTCAACACATGAAGTTCCACTCGTGACTTTCTTCTTCATCTTACTGTGCAGGAAATCTTCAGCACTGTCAAGCTTCTTGCCTCCCAACTTCTTCAGCTTTCTGCTCTTGGACGTAGCTCTCTTCGGCTCTGGAGGCACAGTGAGAGAATAGCTGCTGCTGCTGAGAACCAGACCTCCAAGGCGAACTTCCTGACCCCTCTCCATGTAATCCTGGAGTTTCCCATCCTGGTTACCCATCCTGACTTTGTTGGCGCAAACCCTACACAGCGATAAGAGGTCAGCCAGCAACTGGTGGTGTTCCGCCGCCAGCCAGCAGAGTTCTGCAACTGCTTCCTTTGTTGCCTGCTGGGAGTAGAGGAGTTCGCCTGAGGAGTCGGAAGACTGGCCTCTTTGTTCGGACACTGCGAGATCCTCCTTTCCCCAGTCATGGTCATTACCGGCCCTTTCTGAATGAGGGGCGCGGCTCTTGTACTTGAACCTCGGGGCCCGCCTCTTGGGGAAATACAGGCTGACGTTGCTTAGCTCACGGATGGGTGCATATAGGAGCAACACAGTGTGTGTGCCCTCCATGATGGGTGCCATATTAATCACTCAAGCACTCAGAGTTAGTGGTCGGCCCCCCAGACAGAGGGCTGGGCTGGAACTGCAGATGAGGATCTCTGGCTATTCATCACCCGGCCTGTCCATATACTGTCAGAGAGAAAGTAGCACAAGATAAGTCCAACAACATGTTAGCTCCACCATTGAGTTTCATGCCCTGCTGACGCCAGGCTGCTTATATTCTTGTGTGAATTCAAGCTTTAGATCAAATATAACCTTTATATTTTCAACAGTTAAGACATTTTCTCACAGCTATAGGGCACTGCAGACTATTTGGATCTAGTTTTGAAGCACAACAACACAAACTGCTCCTCCCCCCCCCCCCCCAACAATGGGCCCTTCATATTTCACTGTCAAACCCACTTGTTAATTAAAAACTAAATAAAATCAAAACGCATCACAGCTATAACTAGACACTGATTGGTATCACACACTTACCTCCCGAACCCTGTCTCATCTTCATCCTCCCTCTCCAGCACTGTTGACTAAGTAGAAGAAACATTTCTAAGCCGCATTTCATCAACATTTCACAAGCTGCCGCATAAAACCTGCGAGTGCGAGCCACGGTGACGACGCACGCAGCAGACGCCGGTGCTGTGGCTGCCATTTGACATGTTTGCAAGTAAAACACGCGCACATATTCACATGCGCTCCAGTGGATTCCCTCAGCATTTCGGCAACCGCTTTGAGCCGTTTACATCCCAACATAATCCGGCGGGTCACTGTCACCTTGCAAAACAAGCACGAGGGCAACTGTGTGCGTTCAAATGGCAGCGCAGTCACACTGTCCTGCAGGGTCGCCGCCGTGCACCACAACTCCAAACGCCAAATATTCAGCTGCGTTTATTAGAAATTAAAATGTCGCGCAGTAAAACGCCGCATTAGCCTCGCGCCAGGTTCAGTTTGAAGTAATATATTTAATTAGAAGCTGAAAGTGCGTTCCAGTCAATTGCGCCCGCAGCAGGTAAATGCAGGGCGGCAGTTATAAAAGATAAAATAGTTACTTACCCGATTTAGTGGCACGGCAATTATTATCTCACATCTCTGTACTGCAGCCGGCCACTGCTCACCGCTGCTTCGCTAGGCTCGTCCGCCGTGATTGACGGACGTTTGGTCCAATAGAGAAACGCGGCGCCGGCTTACTGCTCTGTGATTGGTTCTCTAGCATTTCTCCCACGCCCCACAGTCGGAGTCAGTGCAGCTGCTGCAGCGCGCAGGTAGATCATGTGATGGGTTTCAGCCTGTGCAGCGAACAACAGAGGGAGCAAAGTTAGGCTCAGCTGAATTTAGTTTAACCGCCGGAGCTGTTTCCAGTGTTTCCCCGGCTAACATTAGCGTTTTGTTGTACACGCAGAAAGGTACGTGTGTGTGTGTGTGTGAAAGCACCTGGTCTGTGAAGGCCCGAGGTGGCTCCATTTCTTACGAAACAGAGACGCCTAGTGGCTAACATGTGCATCACTGTTACATACTGCTCGAATTCATGACCGGACTTTCTTGAGTTAAAAATATTAATCTCCACCAAGGACGTTACGTTTTCAGTCCAGTTATATTTGTATTTTCAGGGAGCAGGATAATCCATACAATAACCTAGACTACAGACAATCAAAATAAGAAAAATGAAACAGTAAAAAAACAATATATAGACATTCACACACACACACATATATACATGTGTGGAAAGTTATGCAGGATACTTGGCTTAAAGGTCAAGACATTGAGGCTCTTGCTTTACATCTGGCTATCCTGGTAGAGTCTGTGAACTTTGTGAAGAATGAGTGATTTACTTTCACCTCATATAGCCCCACATCTACACCCATTTCTCATAAAATCCAAATAGCAGTGAAACTCAACTGATTTGGCTTTGTGATGATCAATGGTGGTGTACAGCTCTCACAAACGCCGGTTGTGTGATTACTTTCACAAGTTGACTGAAATGTTTGAGGTAAATATCACAATATGAATTGTATCATAAGCATCCTTGTTTCCACGGGCTGCTAATTGTGCAATGAAGAAAGGAAGGGATGTGACGACAATTTGTAGCAATAAAGGAGGGAAGAACAAACGATTTAAGTGAAAAGAGGTGGGTAGGAGTAGAGAGGAGAAGGGGAGGATCAAGTGCTGAAAAAGAAGAGAAAGAGGCTAAATGAAGGAAGGAAGCATGCGCTATCAGGAGGCCAGGTGTTAGGTCTCAGCATTGACACTAGAGGGCGGCATCGCATCGTGATGAGGGAGCATATGTGTTTATTTAATTTAGCTGTAGAGATGATGGGCTTCATTAGGCTGAGGGTCAACTGTGATTCAGCTGTGAGTAACCAAAGACCAGACTGGTCCCTGTCGTCACCGTGTACAGCCCACAGAAGAAGAAAAAAAAGTGAAATGAACGTAGCATAGCATCCACGTTTAATCTAAGTTAATGCAAATAATGCAATGGCTCTTCAGCTAGTCATGATATTTTAAATAGCCTAGCACGTGTGGAATTAAATGTCAGTGTTGCAGGGTTCTTATAGGCTCTATTCATTCACACTATTTCTTTTTTCTGGCATAACGTAATAGTTTAGCTGCGTTAAAGCAAACACCATGTGCAGATTAGGTTTTAGGGCAAAATAAGTACATATTCTTTCTTGAATAGCACAGAATATGTGGACAGTAATGCCACAGACCCAGCGTTTGTCAAAAGAAGCAAAAAGCAGCCTGTAAAATAAGATCTACAGCAGCTTACAGTGGATCGTCTTCCCATCCAGAGGCATGTGTGGCGCTGACCACGGTGCTGATCTGGACCACGGTGCTGATCTGGACCACGGCGCTGATCTGGACCACGGTGCTGATCTGTACCCGGCACTGGAGAAGGCAGCCGCCATGAATTTCCCGCGTTCTGCCGTTTTCCTTCCCCACGGCAGCATGAGCACGTTTCCTGTGCAGCCGAGGAGTCGGGGCGGGCAAAGCCACAGCTGACGAGGTGCCCGGTTACACGGCCGACGGCTGCCATCTCGCCGCATCTGACGCTCTTTACGTTTGAATATTCGCGCCCTCCCGGCTGTATCGGTAAGGTCTGCCGGTGACGTCGCACATAAAGACCCCGCTGCTGTATCTCGGCTGCGCGACGTGGCTTCTCCCTGTCTCCCCGCCACACCGTCCCCAGTCGCTCCCAGCCCACCGATGCTGACACGCAGTCCTCCTCCTCCTCCTCCTCCGGGCGGCGAGCGGGGCTTCAGCACAGGGGCCTGAGTGACACATGCTGCGGCAGCCTCCCCGCTGAATGGCCGCGGATTAGCTATATGCTAATATCGACAGGAGAGAGGAGCCAGCGGAGGCTTCCCGAGTCCGAACAGGCTCCTTTGCAGCCATGGCTGAAGGTGGAGAAGGAGAGGATGAAATCCAGTTCCTCAGAACTGTAAGTACCTTCCCTGCCGCTCGCAGCGCCGCTCCGGCGTGTGGCTGCCGTTTTCACGGTACCTTCCGTGCGGGATCATGACTGTCGGTTGATCACTTGACTTGCCTCACAGATGTTAGTTTACCCCGCAGCCTTCGATAACCCCCCCTCCCTGCGTTCTTGCGGGTCTCAGAGGCCGTGATAGTGCCCTGTTGTTTTGCGCATCGCTCGCTGACAGCTATTGTCTCTTCTGCAGTAAGTTAACAGTACTACTGTACTGCTGCCCTGTCAAACTTACAGCCTGCTGCCTGCACCTTGCTGCACCGTCAGTGGCCATACTTGTCCACAGTTTGACAGATGTTGACACTGCCAACACTGTGGTTTTAACTTGGTCCTTCTTGCAGCATCACTTAAATCTCTTTGAGGAAAAATGGAGTTGTGAGCCAGTGTGCATGCTGTATGATATATTCAGACGTGGTAGCCAGGCAGTGCCGGGTTCCTGTGCAGCAGCAAAGGTGTATATGTATATGCACATGAACCGAGGACAACATTTTCTGATAGATGTAGTATTGCTGCACCTGAGCCAGATTACTAATGCTGTTTGTACTTGTTGGACATAAAGTCAATGGAGACAGGCTGTATTGTATGCTCACAAAAAGAGACTGTAATTGAGATTAGACGTAATTGTATTATTTGCTGTCCTTGGCCCCAGCGCCACACCACAGTGACATTATTTGCCAATTAGTATAAATGTGTTTTCTCAAGCTGAAAACGAGTGTTTAAAATGGGAAATGTTGTACAGAGAGGAACACTTTCCGCGGCTGGCAAAGATAGCTGATGACATGAGCTGCTCGTCTATGGTAAAAATGCACTGGGAGGCATTTCATGTCTGAAAATACACACTCGTCTGGGATGGAGGAAGGAGCAGCGCGCTGGAGGTCTTCCAGATAGACCCAGAGACAGTAGGAGGTGTTTGGTTGCACATCACTGGCGCTGCTGCTTGTGGTTTCCCTTTATTAAGCTGCTCACAGATGCGCACCCTGCTGTACTTTGAGGTAAATGGAGCGGGGATGTTCTTGTTTTTATTTAAATGATAGTAACTGGGTTGTTATTTGTTGAAGCGTCTCCTTAATGTCCATTTGTTTTTCCAAGCTTGATTGGGACGTTTCAAAACACATTTTTACAAAGTAATGTCTCTTAGCGATCTTCTAGGATTCAACCATATTTTACCCAACAAATAACAGTGTCACCAGAGATCCAAGCAGACACAACGCAGCTTCATAACTCCACCTTTAGGCATCAGAGAGGCATAAACGTCAAACAACATACAGTAAGTGATGGATTCTTGACTAAGTCAGTGTTTTTGCACTGAAAGACTTACCTAACCCCAGGAAATGGCAGTGATCTTTAAAATGTCCCCTCCTTTCACTCTGATAAAAGCTGATACCTCCTTCTTATTGGTCCCGCAGCTCCCCCAACCTTTTAACCACAGCACATAGAGGTCACCACATCAGCATGGCTGCCACTCCAAAAAAGAGCTGACATTTCAGCACCACTTCTCCTCTTTTCTGGGCTTGAGCTTAAATGTCACCAATTTCTAACATCACAACAAACATCACAAGAGTTGTGGATTTAGTCGTTTTTGCTTGCTTGACTGTTCTGGTCCTGTTTGTTGGACTGACAGTGCAC
>JAVQJF010023013.1:0-41347 GCA_036023855.1 Gadopsis marmoratus | reverse complement strand
GCAATTTGAAGGTGTCACCGTGGGCTCTGAAAAATTACCAGCAGCATTTTCTTCAAACAATCAATCAAAACATTAATCGGCAGATTAATCGATAATTAAAACATAATATTAACAATTAGTAATTTGTTGTCCTAATAACATGTATATTATACGGTATATAGTATATACGGTATGTATGTCACACATTTTTGTTTATTCAATATAGCCACCACTTGGTTTCATGCTTTCGTATATACTGTATGTTTTGTTGTTAGAGACCCATTCTTCAGTGTTGCAGGGACACTGAGGAACTTGAGATGTGTGGGCTGCAACTGCACAGTAATGCAGCCTCAAGCATGTAGCATCAAGCCCTTGTCTCTTGAACAGAGCTCTTGATCAATGTTTAGATATAAGAGCACTTAAACTTCTCCCACTCTCTTTTTTTCTCACTCTTATCCTTCTGCTTCATCTGCCTCTTAATTATTTGCTCCTTGGCTGTTTGTTAGCTCGTGCATCTTCTGGCCTCCTCATGCTTTATCTCTCAGTAGTGTTGTGCAATATTGCAGCTTGTCAGCAGATGTTTTATTCCAAACTGAAGGATCTTTATTTCTAAAGAGTATCTCTTAGAAACAATCCCGGCTTATTAGGATGTAAGACATTAA
Source organism: Gadopsis marmoratus (assembly GCA_036023855.1). NCBI lineage: Eukaryota > Metazoa > Chordata > Actinopteri > Centrarchiformes > Percichthyidae > Gadopsis > Gadopsis marmoratus. The sequence goes on along the minus strand of JAVQJF010023013.1, from coordinate 40,706 downwards.
ATAAATGCAAGTACACATAAAAATGTGGATATTTTTGTTGGGTTTCTTACAGGTTTGTGGCATATTTGAAGGCAGTCATCTGCGTGTTTTACCCTGGCGGTTATATCGGTCTGTTGCTGTTGATGAATTATTCATTGAGTAATGTGCAGATTAGCCCCATGGCGTACTTACACAGTGGAATCAATTAAAACTTGGGTGGGGTGACTCTGTCGGTCTGTCAGTCCACTTAGGTCCAAATGTTGTACAGACATTCATTGTCCCTGGAGGATGAATCCTACTGACTTTCATGTTCCCATGACTTTCCATCTACAGTCATCACCAGGTCATAATTGTTATTTGTCCAATACTTTAGTTTATGACCAAACACCTGCAAAAGACATGACATTACCATCAGCTTCAGCTGTACTTTGTGTGTAGTGGTAATTGACAAATGTTAGCATGTTAAGACGCTAAGCTAAGATGTTGAACACCGTAAACAATACACCTGCTGCTAATCATCAGCATGTTAGCATTAATATTTAACCTAAAGCTGTAAAGTACAGCCTCACAGAGCTGCTAGCATGACTACAGACTCTTAGTTTTGTTTGAGATTGTCGATTCGGAGTAGAAATGTTGTCATTTTCGATGTTGCTACAGTTCTGCATTCAGGGATAAAGTGGTTAAACACACTTACAAGTAACTAATACAACTTTTTATCTGAATATCAGTTCTGCTAACTGCTCTCTCAGGTCGTTCTGTCTGTTCGTGGACATGTTGTAACAAACACAACCCCAGGCATTGTCACATGTTACCGACTTACACATTATGCCGTGGCATGATTTCTCTATTTTTAACTGCCCTTATTGACTTCCAGTAGCCGTAAAGGCCCTGATAGTGGCCAAAGGCAACGCAAACAAGGAATGGCTGGGTTAAACAGTTGGGGAAATTTTCAGGAGTGTTAAATCCCTGGAAAGCAGAGTCACAGAAGTATCAGCATGTGAAAGGTGATTGCTGTGCATATTCAAAGGTACAGGGTGCAGTATAAACTAGAATGGCTCTGGAGCAGAGCCAGTATTGCTGCGTAGCTTTCCAAGAATGGTTGTAATGGCAACTGTGCGCCATTTGGTGTATGGTGTGGCGAAAGCGAGGAGAGGAAGTGAGGAGTGTTGCTGAGGAGCGTTTTGATGATGCGGGTTGCATATTGCTGAGCTGCATTGTCAGGGTGTGCGTAAGCAAGGGCGCTTGACACTGATGTGGACCTGAATGCAAGACAGGCAAAGCTGCAGCAGGAGTGCTTGTCTTGTCCCCCCGAGAAAAGTTTCAATCGATCTGTAGGTAGGCTGGGAGGAGGAGGCACAGACAAGCATAATGGTTAAGCAAGCAAAGCAATTGCTGTACCTGCTCATCTCTCAATCCTGCCTCCTTTTTTTTTTTTGGCTGGGATGTGTCTTTGTTCTTGTGTTTGAAGGTGGGTGTATCAATTCAGTTCCCACCTCCCCCTTATCCCTCCTTCTCCCACTCCACTGCAGTGTTCTCCTTCTGGGCTGTCTATCTGCATGCTCCCATACACCCCCCCCCCCCGGTTCCTCCGTCTGTGTCTGCCGCTATCAGACGCAGGGACCGATAATATCTGCTCCAACCCCCTCTGCTCCTATTTTTTGTACTCCTCCTCTCATGCATCTTACCTATTATTTATTCACTTTATGCATTAATACACTACTTACATTTTATACAGGATAGCCATCCTTTCTCTGCATTTTTTACCAAGTCCAAAATGCAGTTTGGGCTTTGCCTTCTCCTGGGAAGCTGAATTGTAGTTTCCCCCCTCCGCTCTTTATTGAGCCACCTCACTGATTGTTATCTGCATTCAGTTAGTGTCTGGACACGTCACTCTGCACCCTGACAGTGAGCTGCACAGCACGCTGCATCCTTGCATCACACTGCAGTATAGCTTACTGTTTGAATAAGATATAACTTGCTCCTTCACGTTTTTTGAGAGGAACAAAGCTGTTTCGAGTGAGCTCAGAGTTGTTGTACAGTTTGAATATTAGCATGTGGCTCAGCCATGACTGTGCTGTACCAGTGAAAAAAGCCTGGGAGGAACAAGGACGGGCTCTGTGGAGGGAGGAGCTGCTGTGGAAACTGCCCTGTCATTGGTTGGTGATGGGCTCTGCGTGCCTGCAAAAGCCTGTGTGATTGGCTGGAGACTTGCATTGAGCACAGCAGCTGCAGTTGTGAAGAACTACCCCCCTCTCTTTTTTGCCCTGTCTCTCCTTTTCCTACTTCTTCCCTTCACATTAATAACTGTCTGGGAATCTATCGGTGTCGACCACACGTGCCAGCCTGTGCGATTTCAAGGACACCACTTTTCACAGTACATTGCATCTTCACGTCAAGTTAGTCAATTACTTTCTGCTCCTTAAGGAGTTAAAGTGACGTCTCTGTCTTGCCCGCAATCTCCCTCCATCCCCTCTCTCTCTTGTATCACTTAATCAAGACATAGCTTTCCCTTTCCTGCTCATTGCTGCCTCCCTCCCTTCCGTAGGCTCTGTTCCCCTATTTGTTTGTCCTTGTTTTATTCTCTCCACCCCTCTGCCTCGTGGTCCTCATCACCCTCCATTTAAACAAGCTCTACACAAGGTTGTGGCTTTGCATTTTTTCTCTTCAACAGGCTGGTGTTTTGTTAATGCTTCTTTCTGGGTTTTTTCTCCCCCAGTCTGCAGCAGCAAGACAACAAGCAAGGACATGCAGAAGAGAGGTCAATGAGGAGGATGACAACAGAAGAACAGACGACGGCAAAGGAGGGATGCGAAAGAGGCTGAAATAAGAGAAGGAAGTGGAACTCTGAAGTGCCTACTGCGAAGGTTCGTCTGCTGCTGTTTAGCTGCTGGATGAGAGCAGGACGGGGCTCAGTGTGTGTTTGGCCTCGAATGGAGGCTATATTTGATCCTGACAGCCACAGAGTCATCCATCCCACGTTGCTGAGCTGCTGTCCCCACATACCCTGAGCTGAGCCGCCACCTTGTCTCATCAGTGCAAGGACACCATCCCTATAAGGTTCTCCTTTTTGTTGTTCTACTGAAATCTCGATATTCAGGCTCTTCAAACATAACTCGCGCTACAGTGACTGCCCCAGCCTTGGCCATGTTGACGTGAATGTAACAGTGAGTTACGGTGGGCGTCGGTTGATTCAGGTGAAGGCACAGACGCTCTGTGACATATCCAAGCATGCCAGAGTGATGTCCTCAGAGTAGTTTCTGTTTTCACTTTTTTTTTCTCCTTTCGAGACAGAGCTGGCCTCTTCTCACAGTCAACCCCCTCTATCTCACCCCAGTGAAACTTCAGCTGCCACTTTTCCCAGGAAGAACTAATAAACAACCCCCTCAGAATACACCAACCAAAAGGACTCGCTGCCTATTTTGCGCTGAGGACAGACAGAAAATATTTTGGCTTCTGTTTTGCTCTGTGTTTTGCTTGGGATCACTATTAGTCACCCTTGCTCTCATCAGACAGTTTTCTCTCCATCTGCCTGCACCGCTGCTCTGTCCTCGTGAGCAACTCCAATGGCTGTTAGTATGTCAATGGGACGGGACACCAAATGGCTGACCCTGGAAGTGTGTCGTGAGTTTCAGAGAGGCACCTGCTCACGGTCTGATGCCGAGTGCAAGTTTGCCCACCCCTCACGGAGCTGCCATGTGGAGAATGGCCGAGTCATCGCCTGCTTTGACTCACTCAAGGTAACAATGCAACAGACATTACACGCATCAATTCTTGACGTATTACATCATGTTTGTTTAGACACATGCATTGTGTTCTTTGTCAATGCCTTTTGGCTCCACATAGTATTAAACAAATATGTTAGATACGTATACACAGACACACACAAACCAGGGTTTCCTGTTGTGTTTTATAGCAGAAGTTGTCTTTGTTTCAGGTGTGGTGGACCACCTTATGTGGCCCAATACATTTTTAGGAAGCAAGCTATTAACCTTCAGGGGACAGACAACAAAGGTGCTATTTGAAATGCCATAAATGTAATGAGTTTAAATCATTTAGGGTGTTGTCTACTAACTAAATTGTTCAAGACAGGAGATGCGTCATGATGAATTTCCCGGAGACCTTGCAAACTATGTCAGTCTATCAGTTGATCCGCCCTTTTTACCCCTACTTAGATTTTCAAAGCTATTTTTGTATGAATCTTTCTAAGTTCATCTATATAGCCTTGTGATTCTGTGACACTGGGAATTATAGGGACGTTTATCATTATTTTATGTAATCTTGTAAGTGCGTTATAGGTTTTTAATAACGTGAATTGTGGTGAACAATTTTACTGTCTATAGTAAAAATTAAAAAGTCAGATTTCTGGTAGAACGATTTTTAAAACAATACCAGCAATAATCAGTCATGGCGTCTGAAGTGATGAAGGCTGGTTGATGACGTAAAGGTAAATGTATTTTGTGATAGCAATGTATATTGTGATTTAGTATACATTTAAAACGAAGAGATGAAATAGCTAGATGTGAATGACATGGTCATTTTTCCTTTGGGAGACTCAGAAAGGGGAGACATGCAGAGGACCACAGCCAGTTTAGAGCCTGGAACGTTGAGGTTACGTGGTGTTTGTCTTACTTGAATGATTTGCTACATTTCCTGCGATGATGTAATACAACTAAATATATTAAAGGCATAGTTACCACGGTATGAATGGCATTGAAAAGTCTCATAATATATGTAAGTGATAACACTCGACAAGCTAACATCAAACCTCTGGGTCGTAGATGTCCGGTTATCATGTCTGGTTACTAAAAGTTAATCCACACCTTCCAGCCAATCAGAATTGAGGATTTCAGTGCCATCGTCATATCGAAATTATTTATACTAGACAAATTGACACATGATTCTCTAAAACTTATTAGGCCTGCAACTAACGGTTATTAATCCCCCGATTATATTCCCGATTAATCCCTGAGTCTATAAAATGTCAAACAATTGTGAAAAATGCTCATCACAATTTCCCAGAGCCCAAAGTGATGTCCTCAGATTTCTTCTTTTGTCTGACCAACAGTCCAAAATCCAAAGAGTATTTGTTGATTCTTGATTTTCTGTCACGAATGACAAAGAAAGACAACAAATCCTCACATTTAAGAAGCTTTGTTTGACATTTTTATTTGGAAAAATGACTGAAATGATGAATGGACTATCATAATAGTTGCAGCTTTATACCTAAACACATGTAGATCGGCATAACAAGATATTTATTGTTTCCATTTCGCTGTGGCTTAAATTCTTGTAAAGCCTCTTTGCCGACAGTCCATCCATCATCCATCTGTGATGTGGGCTTGTCGGCTGTGTTACTTCAACATCACTGCAGCTACTCTCCTGAATCTCGTCGTCCCTCCTCCGCCACAGAACCACAACAATAGCTCTACTCATACACAGCGGAAAAACAAACAGTCTGACGCTTTACTGTATTTTAGAAGAGCTCCGACTTTTCAATGGCCAGTTGCACTGAAATCGAGAATAGACTGTTGCTGTGTTGGTTGGTGGATACATGTGAGTTTGTGAGAGGTTTTGCTCGGCCAGCTATCATGCAGGGACAAACGAAGACCCAGACAAGGGGCTTTCTGTCTGAGTGCAGCTGCTGTCTCCTCGTTTATTGAGTTAGAATTTATTATTCAGCCATTTTTCTGTGTTATGTCCTCCAGAGCAGGCAGGGAGATGGAGAGGGAGAGAAACAGAGAGGGGGGCCTAGCAACAGCACCAGAGTGCATACCCATTGGATAGTTTGATCTTCCTGAGTGGCACGGCTGTTTTTAGCACAGAGCAACAGCCTGGCTCTGTACTGGTTGCATTGATGGGAGAAAGAGGCAAGCTGCTTTGTACGAAAGACAGTGGACCAGAATTAATGGCAACGTTTGGCTGTTTGAAGCCCCAGGGTCATGTTGTTGGTTTGAGAAAGAACTGAAGTTACTGACAGCTGAAGGTCAAAGCGACTTTCTTTATCGAGGCTTTAGTGCCTGAGCAGCATGTCAACAACCACCTCTTTGCAACAGTGTTTCTACCCTCATTGTGGTTCAGGATTATACTCAGCAGACGTTGTTTTTGATCGACTGTCTAGAAAAAAAGCAGAGCAGCTCACTCCTTCCTCATGCCCTCCACCCACCTCTCCCTTCTTTGTTAATTTTATGGATTTATCTGCTAATGGCTTCCCTCCTCACCGTCCCTCCCATATCTGGCATCTCCAGCCCGGTCTGAGCCCACTGTCATCCCCCTTTGCTCCTCCATTAGCTCTGTCTGGTCGGTCTGAACCTGCTGCAGGGGAGGGAGGGGGTAGCTCACCGCCTAGTTCTTTATACCTTGTTAACTGGAGTGCTGCTGTCATCTCTAATGATTAGTGTGGACATCACATCTGCCCAACATAAAGTAGATCCAACGGCAGTGTCACTTGTGGATGACATCATGATAGGGCTGCAGCTAACAATTATATTGCCCAAATGCTTTGCCGATTAATCGATTCATTTGTTTTGTCTATAACATGGCAAGAAAGTTCTCAGAGCCAAAGGCGACTGCTTTAATGCGTCTTTTGTCCAAACAGCAATTCTTCACCCTAAAGATCAGTTTACTGCCATATATGATGAGGAAAAACTGGTAATCTTCATGTTTGAGAGGCTGGAACCAGCAGATTTTTGTCATTTTTCCATGAGCAAGACCAAGAGTCTACAGCCATGCTAGCAGATCTGTGAGGCTGCGCTTTGATCTAAGTTTCTCCTGTTAGCATGCTAACATTTGCTAATTAGCACTAAACACAAAGTACAGCAGAGGCTGATGTCATTAGATTTGCAGGTATTTGGTCATAAAGCAAAGTAGTAAGTTTTGATCTGATGGTCGTTCTAGATAAAAAGTCAGGGGACCACCAATGTCGGTAGGATTCATCCTCTGGAGACCATGAAGTTGCCAAAACTGTTGTTTTCTGTCGATCAACAGATCAACGCTAATTGTTTTAACTCTACAACAAACTTGAACATGGTGATAAACATGTTTTACCCTGTGCGGTGATCCTATTTTTTTATCTCCCATCTCTCTCTCCTCTCTGAATGCATCAACAGCACAATACTGTACTAACAGGGACATCGTCTGTGTTGCGTAGTGTGTTGCCATGGCTACCAAAAGGAGATTCCTGACCAAATACTCTCCTCAACACCACTTTTCATTGGCCTCCACTCCATTGTATAGCATTTATAAAGGTTTTGTATCTGTATCAGCGTTTATGCTGCTGGAACACAAAATTCAGATGTATTTTGGGACCACACAATGCATAAAGTACATCAATAGGCTCATTAATAGGTATTTTTCTTTCTCGCTGAGTTTGAGCAGGTTTGCTGGGCTCATGGGACTCATTCCTCATTACAGACTCATCCCTAAACACACAGCTCGCTGACGCAAGGCTTGCTCGCATCTCCAGTGTAGGCGAGGGTGCTTGTGTAAGCCTGTGTACCATCCTGACCATCTTTCAGACTGCTGCGTGTCTGCCTGTATACTTTTTGTTTGGTGCGTGAGGTCGTGTGAATCCCTCATGGATGCTGGTATAAGAGACACTGCGGTCCGTCCTGTGTGGTTCTCCTGCTGCTAAATCCTTTTTTTTTATGTGTCCTTATCTCAGCGTGACATCATCCATCAACGTCAGAGTCTCTGCACCATGACGTCAGTTTGTCTTCACAGTTTTTTAGTTTCCGTTGCTTTAGTGCTCTGTCGTTGCACTGCTCATGACCACCTAATGAGAGCTGGTTTGTGTGGGTGTGGTTTTATGACAGAGCGTGTGGCTGATGCTTTGTGGAGATAATTTAGCGGGTTAACAGCTCATCTGCAGGGGCAGACAGCTGCTGTCGGCCCGGGGGTTTAATGGAGACTGCAGTTTTTTCCTCCGAGTGTGTGTTGACCTACAGTGTTCCTGCAGCACCATCTTCACCTTCCCCACAGACTCTGGCAGGGAGGAAGGACACTGCTTTAATGATGCTCTGGGGCAAAATGAATTGCTTTTAGATAAATGGCTCAAAATCTGATGTAGGGTTTGTCAAGAAGCCAAAAATGATGCTCGGCCAACATGTCTCAAGCTGCATTTGTCAATGAATAGTCATGAATAGTGTTTTGTGTTCATTAGATAAACATGTTCAACATAGTCATGTTAAAGCATGTAGTTTTAATAATGAATCATAGTTATTGGGATACATTGGTTCAATAAAAAGGTGTAACACTCAAACCTCATGTCAGCAAACCCTGTTCTGACCACCTGGAGGGGCAATAAAGATCAATAACTACAGATTAGCTTTCCAACTATACTTTATAAAACTGGTATGCATATATGTATTATAAAGTCCAGTGGTGGAAGTACATTTACTCAAATACTTTACTTAAGAACAGATTTAGTACTTTACAATTTTTACTCCACTATTTGATTGACAGTTTTAGCTATTAGTTACTTTAAATATTAAGATTTTACATACAAAACATGCTGGGGTTCTAAAATATGTATATGTATATAAACACAACAGAATGTAAAATTGTTTAAATTAACTCCACCTCGATTAGCTACAACAGTAAAATGTTGCCTACAACTAATCTAATAATAACATAATATATAATTGTCACACTCACAGAGACCATTTTTCTGCATTGAGTACTTTTACTTTTGATACTGTTGAGTGCATTAACTGATCATACTGAGAACATTTAGCAACATTTTCAGTGTGGGACCTCTTACAATTTTATTCATATATGGTGGTATTTCTACTTTCACTTAAGTAAAGGCTCTGAATACTTCTACTACTTTTTATGTTAATATAATGAAATATCATATTATGGCAAAAATAAGCTTGCTGGTCTCTATTCTCCAACTAATATACAAACAGCTGTCGATTGCAGCACTGCATACTTTTAATGATGAACAATTTTAGACAGTGGTTGCACATTTCTCATGAATTATCCAATACGCAGTCCTCTGGGACTTCATTAGCAGCTAATTCCACCAGTATTTTACTGTACATAATTCTACTCTGTAAACACGCTTGATTCTTGATGTTTGACAAATTGTACTTGATTACACAGACGAGTTAAACTAAACTTAGATCAGCTGCTGCAATAAGGTGAGCTCTTTATCATTGTTGTTGGAGAGTTCAGTGATCTTTACCGCCTCGATCACATAATTCTCCTCTCCCTGTATCGTGACTTCTTCTCCCTAAACTGAAGGTCATTGGAACGCTTCACCCCGTCTCCCTGCTCTCATCTTTCCTCCCCCCTGTCTCGTCCTCAGGGGCGCTGCACACGTGAGAACTGTAAATACCTGCACCCGCCTCCGCACCTGAAAACCCAGCTGGAGATTAACGGCAGGAACAACCTGATCCAGCAGAAGGCCACGGCAGCCATGTTGGCTCAACAGATGCAGTTCATGCTGCCTGGAGCACAGTTGCAGCCCATAGTGAGCAGCCCACACTACAACTACCGCTTTTCAATTACTTGTTTGAAGAAATGTACTTTATTTTTCAAAATACTAACACTGCACTTTGTATACTGTGAGTGATGTTCTAGTCAGCAACAGGTCGACAGTTAATATTTTACTTTCTGCTAGTGCTGCCATCAAGTGCTGCCTGTTATCCCTGCAGTTAAAACGTCCCCAAAGTCTGTCCTCCAATAAAGATAAAATAGGGGCTAAAGAAGGAGCATTCTTCTCTCTATTATTTAAAAATGAAAGTTAGTTGCTTTGGCTTCCTCTCTATTTACAGTGACAATAATATACAGATATTTCTGCCAAATAAAATCCATTGAGTGTTGAATAAATAAAAATATAAATAATAAAAAATATTATTTGATGAGCCATCATGACATACAGTAGATTATAATGCAGAGCAGTTTTAATCAGCAACAGTGCACAAAGGCCTGTTTTCTGTCTTATTCAACCTTTTTAAAAGGAAAGGTGAAATTTGATGAATATCAAAAGTGACATGCAAAATCTTTTATATACTATACTGTTACTGGTTATGTTGCCACCAAATCCTCTCCTAAAGCCAGAGAAAGCTCTGCTATAACTTGTTTTGCCTCTCTTGTCTCTGCCGTTCTCTCCCTCCCACAGACAACATTCCCAGTGACGCCCTCTCTGGCAACGAGTCCCAGTATGGCGTTCAGTCCATATCTGAGCCACATGGGCCCAGGCATGGGCTTGATGCCTGAGCTGCTGCCCAGTACTCCCCTGCTGGTCCCTGGGAGTCCCACCGGCCTGGCAGCCATGGGCAACGGCACCTCCACACAAAAACATGTGCGCACAGACAAGCTGGAGGTATGCGGCCTGCGTGCAGTTGTTGCGATTCTATATTTGGCCAAAGCATGATGAAAGGTAAATGTTGATCAGTGCTCCCGCTGGCCCTTCCAGGTTTGTCGAGAATTCCAGCGCGGTAACTGCACGCGGGGTGAGAGCGACTGCCGCTACGCTCACCCCCTGGAGGCTGGCATGGTGGACTGCAGCGAGAACTCTGTCATTGTCTGCATGGACTACATTAAGGGACGCTGCAGCAGAGACAAGTGCAAGTACTTCCATCCCCCGGCTCACCTGCAGGCCAGGATCAAGGCTGCACAGCACCAAGCCAGTCAAAATACAGCATCCGCAGCCTTGGTGAGTCCTTCTCAACACTGCGACAGCCTGGGACAAATACTGAGAACTCTCTTTTTATCAAAAATAAACATTGGCCAAGGAGTCACCCACTGACCGCTCATCTATAATACAATGAACTCTAGAACAGAAAGTGTAAGCCAATACTCACCTTCTTAAAAGTTATAAATCAACATTCACCATATATGCTTAACACAGCAATGAAACAGAAGAAGATCTTCTTGTTCTCTACTTGTATATTGTTTACTCATGCAATGAAGGATCAGGGTTTCCGTCGGCCATCTTGAAATTTGATAATCTAGTCTGGCGAGTCTGTTTTTAATGAATGTCTGCTACTGTGCATGTGGTGAAGCTACAGGGCTAAAGTTAGTATTGTGAGCAGCTGTAACATATTCGGGTCAATCTGCAGTGCTGATGCTAAATAGATAGCATACTAAATAGTAAAATGAAAGGAATTGGAAACATAACGTATCCCAGGTTTATACACCATTCAGTGGTTGTTGCTGTAACTACCATTCTGTATTGCCACCAACGGTTCACAGTCTTGCTGATTTGATCTTAAACGAAGTGGGATATTCAGGTAGGATCATTAAAAACAAATACATTTTTAAAAATCCTACACACTGCAGTGTCCTCTTGTGGTGGCAAACACAAACTTGTGGTGACGACTGTATTTTCACTATTAGATAAATAACACCATTTTTTAGTTTGAGGGAAAGTGTTGATATACTGTATCTTTTTATATAACCTTTTATCTCCTTCCTCTGGGTTTCTTCCCGGCCAGGGTCTGCCTCCGGGCGCCATGCAACCGCTGCAAAAGAGGCAGATCTTAGAGAAGAGCAACGGAGCTGCTGCTACTGTCTTCAACCCCAGCATGTTCCACTACCAGCAAGCCCTAGCTAACATGCAGCTCCAGCAACCAGCCTTCATCCCCACTGGTGAGTCTCTACACACATTATCAGCCGTGACCCATAGTGTCCATACGATGTTTACGTTACCATACATGCAGGAGGTGAACTGAAATCATGAACCGTTGGTGCTTGATTCTGGGAAGATGACTGCAAGGTTTTTTTTTTATGTTAGACTAGAAGTTAATATTGTGGGATACAGAGAGTTCCAGGTGTAGTGGTAGCAGTTTGCATGCTGTGGCTTTTCTACTGTGTTGCTGCTTGCCTTTCCCCCCCGCCTGTCACGCCTCGCTTCTCTTCCTTTTTTTTATTTTTGCTGCTTGCATTAGCTTCACTCTTGCTTGACGCGTGATGAGAGTTGTTGAAGCCATAAACAAAGTTAGAGAACCCACATTACAGTAATCAGTCCAAACTAAACACACACAGTAAACACACCGGGATGACGTTATGTGGGACCGTTGGTGCATGGATTGGTGGGTGCATGCATGCATTTCTTGTATCTTGGAAATCTTGGAAGTCCTTCTATTTAAAGAGCAAAGTTGTGTGTGTTTTGGGTGAAAGTAGCTGTAAGTAATAGAAAGCAGCAGCTGAACAAAGAAAGTGAGACATATCAATGAGAGCCAACACAAGTCCAACTACTCTGAACTACATGACTGTCATGTGTTTTGGCCTTAAACCTGATGTCTGATTGTTGCTTAACGTCAGCAGAGACTTGCTTTGAAGGTTTGATTTAGATTTGAAGGATGGGTTGGCTGGAAATGTATAATCACATCTTACTGGATGAAATGTGTGCTGAAACAATTAATCAAGGAATTGATTAGTTCATTGACAGAGAATGAATTGCCAACCATTTCTAAAACCGCTTGATCATTTATCATTTATCAAGCAAAACTGCCAAATATTTGCTGCTTCTTGCCTCTCAGATGTGAGGATTATCTGCTTTTTCTCTGTTTTATGCACTGATAAATGTAACCTGTATATCCGGGTTTTGCAGTGTTGGTCAGAAATGATGCTGTGTCACCTTAGGCTGTCAAAATGTATCATGAGCATTCTTTTCGACCTTTAATAGATTAAACAAATAATCAATTAATTTGAAAAAACACTGAAAATAATCATTAGTTGCAGCCCTAAATGAAATACATAGAAGACATAAAATAATGTTTTCAACATGTATTTGGCACATAAGGACACTAGTGGGTATCGACACTGAAAAGACATTTTTCATGTCGTCGTATCTGTAAAGAAACAGTCGTTAGTGGAAAGCTTGCAGTCTATCAGACATGAATTATTGATTTGCCACATGCCTAAATTATACAACATAGAGGTCTGCAGCCAAAACACCATTTTAATTTCTTACTGCTTGGACACATCACTTCTACAATAGCCTGAAACTGACCAAAGCGTCAGCGTCTTGTCTGCTCATCAGCTGAAAGCAGCTTCTGCACTCCTATCCTTCACTGATCAACAAATTGCTTTTGCTTGTGTTTTTGCCACTGACTGTGACGGCCTCAGTGTCGCTCGTGTTGCCTGCACTAACTTGAACCTGTTGACTTGCCTTGACCTGCTGTTACACCTTCTTCTTTACCATAACTCTTTTTCCTTGTTTTCTTTTTGTCCTCCTCTTGCTGTCCTTCTCGTCTGCTCTCATCCATCCCTTGTTTTTCACACATGTGTCTATAAACAACGCGACAGGCACTGTTCTGTGCATGTTGCCTTCAGGAGCCATTGGTAGGTCGGCCTCATCTGATACATATGTGGTAGTGGACAGGAGCCTTTACTGAATGATTGATTGATGAATTGGAGGACAACATGACTGTTCTGGTTTGAATGTTTTAGCCAGTTAACTACAAATCATGTATGTTTTACAGTACTGCCAACAACTTTACAAAACCACAGTATATTAGGCTGTCATATTATATTTTCCTGCCTCTAGGCTGCCATTTGTTTTAATCCATACAGTATAATTAGCGTGGCACTTTCCTGTGATAGGTAATGCATCACAGTGAATCCTTAGTTTCCCGATTTTGTGAATGAACAGGTGGTGTTTTTTCAGTATTTGTTTGAAATTGTATTCTTTTCTGAGATAGTAGAAAGAGAATGTGGGGAGAGAAAGATGGGAAAGGAATTTAATACAAACTCAAACTGAGGATGCACCTTAAAATCTTTAGACCAAAAAAAAAATCTTAATTCAGAACATGGATGATATTAAAATGTAGATGTGGACGTTTCTTTCCTGAGTAAAGGAGTTTTAAAAGCAGTCCTTGCTCATAACTGTATTATATGACAATAATGTTACTGTGATGGAGGGTAAAGGTGACTAATCCATCACTGTGATGGAGTACCTGCCTCTAACAAGCTCCAGGTTTCTGCAAATAGATTTTTACACCATCTTGTACTGGAAAGAAACCAGCAGTTGTTCAGCAGGAATGTAAAGTGTATAAAATTTGCAGGTTGTCAAGGTTGTCAATACAGAGGTACATTCACATCTTTGGGAGTTCGAACCACAAATGATTGTGTCACCCACTGACGACAATATGATAGAGATTAATTTTGGAGCTTTCAGCCCATTGATTTTTTCATTGCATCACGTCTGCCTGTCTTGCAATCACATTGATGACCCTATTTGTTTAACGAGTCAGTAGTTCATTTCAACACTGTGTGAGCATCTCTGGTGTGTGTACATGTGTGCATGCGTGTGAAGATCTACTCCTACACACACACACACACACACACACACACAGAATAGAAAGATACAGCGTCAGTGGTGACAATGCTGATCGATGGTAATAATAAAAGGTTTCCTGAAGACGTGTTGTTGTGCGTGTGCGTGTTCACCTCTCTTTATGAATTTCCTGACCTTGTGTTCTCCATCCACACCACATGTACCACCGCTGCACGCTGGCATTATGAGAGTAATAAGCCACATTTAGAAAATTATTTCACTGTCAGTAAAAAGCAGAACCGAAAGCAGAAAAGGTTATTTTTTACGTGTCTGTTGAAATAAGTTTCCAGGTTGTGCTCTGCTGCTGGTGGGGAAAGAGAATGTAACTGCTGCACGAGACATATTGAATTTTTAAAAAATGGTCCCATTCAAATATCCTGACTCTTAGTCCCTTGTATGGGTCTCGCTTTAAAAATGCTAGATCCTACATTTCCCATAATGCACCCTAAAGCATAATTTCATAAACTGGTAAATGCAGATGTCTTGCAAAGTCCACGACATCAGTTAGTAACACAAGCTTTCGGTAAAAGGCTCTGCACACCCACACAGGTATTTGTAATCACTCTGGTTGATTAGCTCTCTTGTCAGGCGTAAATTGGGTGGAGCTGCGCTGGGAGCAATGTGATGTCACCAAACTATATCTACCAAAAATAATGAAAACAGTGTATGTTGTCCCACCCCGACAGGCACAACAAAACTATCAGAAGTGTGAGTGAGATGTCCATTAAAAGCAGTTGTATACAATCCTGAGAAGAAGTCTAATTAGGCAACATGAGTGAAACACCTGTGTGGCTGGACCAAGATTGTACAGGGGCTCTAAACCGAGATGATCCCTGCTGACATCATCACAGGTTATTTTCTCAGAAAATTCCTCCAGACACAGAAGGCACATGCAACTGTTTTCAGGTTTAGTAGTTCTCCCAATGACTAAACTGACCAGAGTTTTCCTCCAAAATTAGACATTATCTATCCATTATGGATAGTAATTAAAGATTGTAAGAGAGTGTAAAATTACAGAAGTATTTTATATTGCAATTACCACCCAGTGCTGTCTTGGTTCAGAGCACATTCATCACAGGACATTTGTGAGTGGAATGCAAAGTGAAAGAGATGTTGAAATGTATCTTACAAAGCCAGTCAGTCGCTAAATCTGACACAAAATTAGCTGTTAAAATAAATTTTAGCTGCAGATTTCAGCCGATATTGTGGTTATCAATTTACAGGACTATTTCTAAAGAAGAGAGAAACTACTGTCACATTATAGCTGTGACATTAAAAAGCGTCTTTTTATTTCACTTATGGCTCATTTGCTCCCTCCATACACATGCCCTGTCCATTTGAATACAATTATCAGATACTCCAGTCTGATTAGATTGTATGACTGTGTATTGCCTTGTTTGTTTAACTACCATTTGTTGGTGAACAGTGCTTTTTCATTTATTTTGTAAAGGTTGGCTAATTAAATACGTAATTTTGTTTGCATGTGTCTTGATACTTGTTCAAATTCATCCTGGCAATATCACTTGACTTGTGCCATGACTTTTGATCCTACACATTTTGCCATGGTAACCATATCATTCCTGTTCCCCCTCCTCCCCGCCCACATCCTCGTCCTCTGTCTTTCGTCTGACTCGCCTGAATAAAAGTTCCCATGATGCACGGTGCCGCCACCTCCACTGTTTCGTCGGCTTCGACCCCAGTCACCAATGTTCCTTTCGCTGAATCTGCCGCCTCGAATCAGGTTTGCTCTTTCATTTCAGTTCTCTTTTATTTTAGCTCTGGAGGTTCTGAGTCCTGTTCATAGTCTTCTTTCATCAGGTTAAAGAAACACCTGCCTGTAGTGTCACATGTATTGTGTTCACATTTCATCTGTTTTCACTTTTCAGTCGGTTGTGATGTGAGCAAATGAAAACAGAATTTATTCTGAGAGGAATCTCAAAATAGGTAACTGTCTTCATCTAAATGTCGTAGTTTGGTGTAGAACCACCGTCTGTGTCAGTCTTCTATGTAATCTATGGACAAACAGTATGTGTCTGGCATCTGTAACGACCCTGCTATAATTTAAATGTCTTTGCTCCTCTTTTTAGTGAATTCCCCTTACCACTGGGACACATTAGCAGTCGCCTATGGCTGATCAATATAGGAAACATTTCTTTGCATTTCATAGACATACATATAAATATATTGCAATATATATTTGTTATTATACATTGGTTGTGATGTGTTTACATTATTTGTATTTACTTTAAGGAGTTTAAGGAACCATCCATCCAATTTCGTTGCAACATGGCGTTTTACTGTCCGATTATGGCCTAAATGTTTATTGTTGCACCTGGAATAAAGAATGAAATTTAGATGAAAAATATTAATCCACATAATTTGGCAGTCAAACGTGGTAATATAATGACTGTCGGCAGCTTCATTCCAACAATGATAGTGACAGTTGCTCAAAATACATGCTCTCGTTGCACCTTGACCACATGCTGTGGTAGCTATTTGAAAGACAAACATTGTCATGTTTTGCCTCGATTGTTAAACTATTATTAACAAACTGGCTTTGCATTATAAATTCTTGGCACACTAACTCCTCTACTGCAGGTTACTGTTTTGATCTTTGTGTCAGTGGGAGTTCGCTGCTCGCCCTCTCACCTTTCCCCTTCTCTGTTCCAGTAGACCCCTCGGAGCTTCTCACTCCCGATCCAGTGGAGCTCCAATGTGTTCCCATGGAAACCCATTTCTGTCCCGTCCCCAAACTGCTGATGGCGGCTCCAATGGCGCTAAACTCAGTAAGCCTTTCCCGAAATCCCAGTTAAAGTCCCTGAAACCTGCGCACTACCAGGGCGGTGATCTTTCTGAATGCAGCAAACATGTGCCTCGCCTACACTGCACACTGACTGAGTGGCAATGTGAAACTTCTTATAAGATATTATGAACGTGAGAAAGCTGCGATGGGTCACGCAATACAAGCCTGGACGTATTACTGTTGCTTTACAGCAGCCATTCTGATGCATACTAACTTGATCAGGCTGAGCAATAGAGTTCCCTCGTTCTTACAGCCATACACGCCCACACCTTAAAAGTGCAGCAGACGTGTGCACACAAACACACACACACAAACACACACACACACATTTAAGACTAAATGCCCTTTATGGGTTGGAGCCATCTCATGAGGCGAGCCAACACATTTGACTGTTCCAAAGTCAGAAACTCTGAAAAGCTAATTCTGGAAATTCAGACCATTCGAGCGGCAAACGGACCTACTGCCGGTCGTACAACCATTAAGTGTTGTCACGGTGGAAGAGTGTTTCATATCATGTCATGTTTACGTTTCAAGATGGCTACAAGTGTTAACGTTTTTGTGTCGTACCATGTGTACCGTTCAGTTTGTTCCCATGGTCTCATCTTTGCCCGATGAACCGTCGATGAGCTGTTGTTAATTTGTTTGTGCCTTTAATTCATCTGCTCAGCTGCAGAGGAGACTTAGTTTCCCAAAATAATTCAAAACACATGACAGCACACATTGAAAGATGTTGTTGTTTGCAATTAAAGGCAATATCTGTTGTTACAAAAGTACTGTGTATTCGCCTATAGCTCCTATTGTAAGAAAATCTAGTACAGTGATCGCCTCTTTAAATTTATATTGTTTCATAAATGTAAAGCATGATTTGAATCACTTTTTGTCCCCCTTGTTTAATAGTCAGTATCTGGTACTGACTGGAGAATTTTCATATAATGTAACAACCTAAAACGAAAACTACAAGTTGACAGAGTGACCTAAAATTAGGATGCAATCACTTCTATACTAAAGAGAGATTTTTAAGAATGTGGCTGTTATTTTCTTCATTTAAGAAACAACTTGCCTTAAAGCAGGTGAGGTCACGTTCTCTGTGTGAAGACCTGTCTCTTGAAAACACAACCAGTGATAAACCAGACAGCTCAAATTATTAAAACTGTTAAATTATGGAGCGATGCGGTATGTTAAGTCCTGATGTCTGGTCAGTGATTGTTTTTTTGGTTTAAAGGGTAATTGTCTAGGGAATAACAAGGAAGGTTTGTTTGTCCTGTTTCCTCAATGATTTGATATCCAAACATGGTGTAAAAGAATGACTATTGACAGGCGTTGTCACGTTCACTTCTGATGAACTCAACGATGAGTTTTGGACTCACAAACCCAGATTTCTTGTGTTAAAGTCACCTGAAATCGTGATAAAGACAAAATGCTCTAATATGATATTTCTAAGATTACAGACTTTTATAATTGGCGCGTCTTAAACTTTTACACATAATGCCAGTTGGTATTGCGCAAGATGGAAGCTGGAGTTGTTTCCTGATGTGCCTAAAGTCTGTGTGTGCCAAGCGGTGGTATATGCAAGGAGCTGCCCCCATTTAACGCAATACATGAATAATTCCTCCAAATAAATGTCCCCCTTTCAAATGCAGAGGTGTAGTTTTTTAAAAAGGCGGTTTGTTTGTGTAATTGTCTCTTTTAATGTGACTTTTGGATTGAACAAGTGGCACAAGATTTTTATGTTTCATGGCTCTTCAGGGAGAAAGCTTAGAACTTGAAAATGTCCTGTCTGACTTTATAATGTGTCATCTTTTCTACTGATGTGCCCTCTGAATATGGCAGCCACAGTTATAACCAGAACTGAGTCATGGTAAAGTCAGGAGATGGAGGAATAAATCACCCGTTTGATGTCTGATGGCAAAAAGGAATACAAACTAGTTGGATTTTTGGTTTCCAAATGTCTGTTAGGAATTGATCTGTAGGCGTGTAAAATTGAACGTAACGGCTTTGGAAACCGGGCTGAAATCACTGGTATCCAAATTCATCTGTGCCTCTTTCAAGTCTCCTCAAACCACCACGGTCGATACACTGTAAGAACGGACCAGTGCTCAAAGATAGATGTGCTATTTGGTACATTATTACAACAGTAAATCACATCTGTACTAGTTTCTTCTCTGAGACAGCTGTGCTGTCTTATCATTTATGTAAAGAAATAAATCAGTGAGTTGTGTGCATACATAAGTGTGTTGAAAGAGACAATGAATCACATATTTGGTTAGTTGTAAATGCTGAAGATATTGCAGCATTTCCCACTGAGCATTATTCATTTTCAATAATGTTATTGTGTCGTGAATGTATCTAATGCAAAAACTCTACACATGCCCTTCTAAAAGACAGGCATGTTGAAATGTAGTGATCACTATATATAGACTATTTCTGAGGTCACATAGGTACCATGCTGATACTGTGTTAAGACATATTAAAGTATGTGTATTGTTATATAGATTTATATTTAATGTCAGTGGGTGGTGTGACTACTTTTAGAAATATCTTTCACTCTCAGAAAAGGTAGAGAAGAATTGTACTTATTAAAGTACAAATGTACACCGTACAAGTACATTACAGTACCATTCCTTGCTAGTCAGGTTTTGTACCCCTACCTTTGAAAGTACCCGAAGTGCCCAAAATGCTCCTTTAAACAATGGTATAATCATTGGACAAAATTGATCAAATCAGCATGATATCCTTTTAAGCATTTTTTCCCCGGTTTTCATATGATCCCTCACCGGCTTCCCACCCATTAACACTGCTAACTGTGTATAGTGGGGGCAAGTTGGAAGCACCAGATCCTGGGACTGACCCTGGGTTTGGGTGGGTGAATGTTTTTCCCCCTTACCACCTGGGGCCCCAAGCAGTGTGCTATATTAACTGTAGCAATTGTACCTTAAGTTCATGTTGAATTGGTATAAATTACAGGAACAGTATGCTTAATAGCTTTCTTTCCAAGTTAGATGAGAAGATTGACAGATCACTCTCATGTTTGTATGTTAAATATGAAGCTAAAAATTAGCTTAGCATAAAAACTGGAAACAGGGGGAAACAGCTAGCCTGGAATTGTCTAAAAATACACCTAGCAGCACCTCTAAAAACACATTCTATCTTGTTTGTTTACTCTCTACACAAACAGAAATGTGACAGACGATTTGAAGCTTTAGTGCGAGTTAACTACTGTAACTATGGCTTTGTCCAAAATCACCCCTTCATTCACTCATTCATTACTCCCTATACAATAAACTCTCAGTAGTTTACTCAATAGTGAGCAGTAAATTGAGATTTTGAACACTTACCGATATCATTTAGCTTACTTGAATCTTGAGTTTAAGAAATCTCATAATATATCATATTATATATATATTATATTTTTTTTTACATATAAGCATAACAGAAAAAAATCTTGATAGGGATCGTTTTGGATTTTTTGTGTTGCTGTTTCTTTTAAGAATTGTGACCAAGAAAATACTAACTGAGGCATTTTACGACTGAAAAATCAACTTCAGTCAGTGCTCTCTGGTGGACAAACAATGTAACGTTGACACTATTTCTAAATTACCTCAATAGTTTGGCATTTCTGTACTGCAATTTCTTGTTACTTAATTGGCTGACATGTACACCGATACAGTATATCTGCAATAAGATAATATCGTTCGATTTTTCAGTATCGCTCAACTTTGGAGAGTACTAGGCTAGTTTCTTTCCACTTTCCAGGCTTTATGTTAAGAAATTATAATAATTTGAACAGAAATGTTCCTTTCCTACTCAATGAAATTGATGATTAGAATGTCCAGACAAATTGGTTTGTCTAAATCTTACAGCTTTGAAAGACTAGCTTTGTCCAGCCAAGAAAACCCCTCCCTGTAGCCTTCATCTCCTCCCTCCTTCACATCATTATGCCTTCACTAACTGCTGTCCAGCTGGAAAAAAACAGAATACTTGATAAATAAATTGTGCCTCTTGAGGGCATTTGAATTTATAAGTACATTTAGACGTAGTATGTTTTGATGCACAAGAGCATGTTAGTTTGGGGAATTGCCGTGTTGCGCAAGAAAATGTAGTTTTTATCTCTTTCCCTCATTCTCTTGTACTTGATTTCCTGCAGGCCTCATTGTATTTTTCCCATACATCATTACTCTGGAATATGCTAAATGCTCTGATCACTGTGTCCAGTGACCAGATCCTTTAGCATGTATACAGTTAGTTCGGTCCTGAGCATACTTCTGTTGCCCGGGGCACAAACAAAGGGCCTTATTTCTCGATCACTGTATAAAGATGTGATAGCTGTGTATGAAAGTGACATGTATTAATGGTAAGTTAAGCTTTTTCTTTTTTATCTGACATATAAAAAAACACAGCATGGAAATAAAAAACTCATTTATACATAGTTAATAGTTTGTGTAGACCAACAAGAAAAAAGATATAATATGAAAATCATTTGTATACAATGATGGAGTCATTGTTAATGGTTATAGTTGCCGTTACTGTGGCTACAAAAGGACAACATGGCTACCTTTCTATTATCCTAATTGTGAATTTTTTCACATTCATTGAAATAACATACAACACTAACTTATTCAAAAAGGGAATGTCTAATTAGTTTGTCTTGTTATTGCGACGTGATTAAATATTTTGTATGGAAAACTTAAATCCTTGTAATATCCAAAGGTCCTTAGGGGAGATCAGGGGTTTATTTTGTTTTGTTTGTTTGACCTTAATTGTTTTGTTTTTTGTTCTTGTACATGGTGTTTTTAAGAAATAAGAATGGACTTTGGCGTTTAAAGCTAACACCTATCTGTCAGGGAGGTAAAGAGGCTTTTGGACTAATTGAAAGATCTTCATCTTTTTCTGTAAAATCAAACTCCTCACTGTTCACCTCCTGGACACTGGACGGCCCTCGCTCAGTTTTTTCTGCATGGAGGTGTGAGCTTTCATTGGTGAGTTCAGTTTTTCAGTTTTGGCCAAGATGGAGGTCCAGAAGCCTCTTCCTGCCCAGCTGTGCTGGGTGATGTCGATCCTTGCGGAGGTGTATACGAATGTGTGACGTTCACCTTGTTTGCACTTATGTACATAACTATGTCAAAATACTCAAAATTTATTTTGAATAAATATAGATAAAAGAGTTGATTAAAAATCAAATCAATGTATTGTTAATTATATGAGTATGTCTATCATTTTATTACAGCATAAAAAGATTGCTTTGAGGGATTTATCCTTTTGTTTGTTTGCTAGAGCCCTGTTCTTTGCCAAGCATGACATTGCCCGTTTGCTTTGAAAAAGCTTTTTTGGTTCATTTACTGGGGTATTTTTGGTTCAGTAATATCTCAAAACAAGAGAGGTGGATTAGAAAAAATAGTCTGTCTGGACTATATGTAATAAACATGTACTAACCTTGTTCTTAAATTCTCACCATGACTACACAAATGCAGTTGCCCTCTATCCAGTAATGCACCAAAATAAAGCACAGAGTAGCTCCACCTGCAGGCTGAAAAGCAGCCAGGAAATAAGAGGAGTGAATATATAAATCAGACAATAGAGGGACATGGATGTGAGATGTGTTCACAGGGTTTTAAAATCACTTTAATTTTGTCATTTTGTGAATTGGGATATTCTTTGCTCCCTTGTTGTCATTATCCAAAACAACAATAAATCTGAATTCTCCTCAGGATTTTAGTCAAAATTGCAAACAACCTGGTTTTCCAATGTTATTCTTGCAGCAGCAGCAACATCCTTACACAACTCTGTTCCTTCAGATATGGACATGTGATGTTATTCAATTGCTATTAAATCCTGCGCTTTTTGTTGCCATGGCACTTGTCCTAGCGGTGGATTGACTGAGTCATCCTGGTGAATCAGTTCACAGCCCTCTGACTCCACATGTGTGCATGTGGAGTGGACTTAACATATTGTGGGTTTCCAGTCACCAACAAGTGAATAAGATGGTGGTTTTGTTTGGAAATTGATTTATTGTTAAAATTATTTTATATTGATTCAGTTGTAATTGTGCCTTTACCATGCAAGGTGTAGTTTTCCTTTTACATTATACATTTAAATGGTGTTAAACTTATATTATTTCATTTTAAATCCTTTGTGGGTGAGTCGTTATTAAATTGGGTACAACCGCAGACTTAATGGCAACCTGTGGAAGATGATGAGGGCCAAAGACTGTTCAGGACTAAGCCATATGAAAACTCTCTCTGACACTCTAGGACAGACTTGAAAGTGACTGCTGTTTCTTCATCTATCGTTTCACTGTTTTCTGCTTGTGGTGCTTGTATGTGCTGCTGTGCTACATGCCAATTTATTTTGCAGTGTATAGCTATTAAGAGTAAGTTACTGTGCCTATGATGAGTTCTGCAATTTCTGTTTGACCTTTAATAAAATGCATTATTGTGATCCTCATATGGTGTGTTTTGTTGTTCATTATCTTGTGTCACCTTTAGAGACATCTACCATTTATTACAGGTTTTCAGCTGTGTATTACTCAATATTTTTATGAATGATGGTTACATTTACAGCTGAAGCCATGAATGTCTCATGATGGTGACTTAAAATATTGCATAAGAAACTGCAATTCCACTCAGGAAAGCAACTGATTTGATTGCTACTTGTTCAAACGATGAAATAAATTAATTATTTTTGATAAATAATTGTATGTAATTTTGTAGGTACTTTTCCAAGCAACATGAGCTGAAAAGTAAACCAACAGAAACAAAAACATGAAACATGCCAACTTAAAATGTCTATTTAATAAAATTCATAACTTAATGACAGGTTGATAAGTGTGAAGTCTATTGCATCTGTAACCCCACCCAACTGTGATGTCACAGTGTACTGGAACGTCCTGGAGTACACTTCTAAATCACTGTAGCAAGGTGAGAGAAGGACAGTAAAAAGTATGGTTATCAGCTGGTGTTAGTGTGTGACTTAATCCAGTAGAAAGGTAAGTTTTATCACTTCCTGTGACACATCTGCTCACCAAAATGTTGAACATTTAAGCTTTTATAAAATGTATAGGTCAAATCACCAACAATTATCATTTAGCAATAGAGAGCAATACATTTGGC
The DNA here is from genome assembly GCA_036023855.1 of Gadopsis marmoratus. Classification (NCBI taxonomy): domain Eukaryota; kingdom Metazoa; phylum Chordata; class Actinopteri; order Centrarchiformes; family Percichthyidae; genus Gadopsis; species Gadopsis marmoratus. The sequence continues at coordinate 16,531 of JAVQJF010023013.1, read as the reverse complement.
ATTTATCATTCAGTAGCAGAGTATATTACAATGATTTTTGGAACATTATTGCTCTGTGTTTATTTATTAGTGACAGTATAGATACAGACAGGAAAAATAAAGCGAGAGAGAGAGGACTTTTACATGGCATGCAACAAAACCCAACCAGGGACATTGCAGTTACATGGTAACCACTAGCCCACTAGGATGCTCCTTAAACTGGACATTAATTAATATGATATGCAAAATAATAATTATACAACTATTATAATCCAGTAGTCTTTTCATTTTTATCCAGTAGTATGTTATCACATGACCTTAAATCAATCAAAACATCAAATGGTTAAACACACGCATTTGAAATTAAAGGTTGACTTACCAATCATTCTCATGCAACTAATTGACATTTCCAAATACTGACAGCCATGAAATTAAACTTAGCATGGGGTCAAATTAAGTTTGGTGAATTTGCAGCACCTGCAAACTCATTGCTACAGAAAACAGAGGCTTTTATTGTGAAAACAGTGCCACCGGACGTCTTGTTGTCGTTAGCGGAAGCCAGACTGTTAGCTTCAGGAAATCAGTTGGTGGAAAAAGCTTTCCTTTCTGCTATTAAACCTGCCCAGCACAGAGTCGAGCGTTCACTGGAGCGGCAACTAACTAAGCCAATGGACACTCGGATTACAATATTCTGTCTGCGGTTTGTCCATTGCTAGCACGTCCGTGTGCCGAGGCCCCGGGCTGGGCCGGAACCAGAACCAGGCCCGGACGGACGGACGGACGGACATAACCATCGCTGCGTTTTGCGACCGGCGGGCTGGTGTGTGTTTGTACGGGAATCGGTATGTTCTCTGTATAGGAAGTGTAACGCGTATCATCGTGACCTGCTGTCTGTAGCTAGACAGCAAGTTCGCCGATGACTCCCCGGCACTTCTGGTTTATCAGATCGGATGTAAAGGCTTGAGGCTCGAGCATGGCACAGCGTGAATTTAGCCAGAAGCGAGCTAGCTTCAACGCTAGCTAACACCAGAGTTAACGTCATCGGACATCAACTTTTACTCGCCACCTAGCCAGGCAACGTACGAAAAGCAACGAGTATGGGCGCTACACCTGGCTTTGTGTGAACGAGGAGTTATTTTATATCGCCATACATTTGTCAGCTCGCTTGTTAGCTCTTTAAACGGCCCGATAAATGTTTCTGGAGCGAGCATAGCAGTGTAGCTACGTCGTTAGCCTTGCCCCGACCGCCCCAATGAAAGAATACAAAGTGGTTGTTCTGGGCAGCGGCGGCGTCGGCAAGTCCGCGCTCACCGTCCAGTTTGTCACCGGCACCTTCATCGAGAAATACGACCCGACCATCGAGGACTTTTACCGAAAGGAGATCGAGGTGGACTCGTCTCCCTCCGTGCTGGAGATCCTCGACACGGCGGGGACGGAGCAGTTCGCCTCCATGAGAGATCTGTACATAAAGAACGGACAGGGGTTCATCCTGGTCTACAGCCTGGTCAACCAGCAGTCATTCCAGGTACCTGATGTCACCGTACACACCTTAAACCACAACACAAGTGGAACCTGTTAATCACAGCATTTAGACGCTGCACTGGGGTGTGAGTGCTGCCGATGGCAGAGCCCTGCACCATCCACATTTCTGTGCTATTATTCAAATACGGACATAAATTTTGGTTAAAGATGCAAAAATGTAATCTAGTTATATTAATTTAAAGCAAGGGGTGCTGTAATAATCTTAGGATAAGATGGTGAAGTGGCATCATTGTGTGGCACCTGGTGTATAACAATATCTTACTGTACGCAGGTATGTACTTGTAGCTGTAGAGAAACGAATTCTAAAAATCAGGAATCAATGCTGTGTTTATACGTTGCACAATCAAGGATTCTGTTTTAAGCGATTTTATGGACAACAGATGGGGAACATTGTGCAAGTAAGTGCATGGAAACAATCTGGCTTAACAGTGTTTTTAACAGAAAACAAAAACTAGAAAATTGCCACAACGGCAATACCTGTGTAATGATGAAGTTATGCAAGGGGAAGTTTCCATACTATATATGCTACAGTGTGTATGTCATCTTTTCTGATTCTCATTGCATATGGTTTTTCGCAGGTAGTATACAAAAATGGTTTACTAACAGGAAATTATGCAATACCAAAAAATCAAATGGCAATAATAAATATGCATCCTTATGCATACTTTGCCTAAATCTTTTAACTTCTAGAGTGAACGCACTGCTTTTTTATTTTATTTTATTGAAAGTAAGCATCAAAAAAAGTGTGGTGTATGGCATTGGAAAACATTGATTTGGCATTCTGATATTTGTCCCAGTGCTACAAACTGCCTGCGGTTTTTATCATTTTCATCTTTCAGGACATCAGACCAATGCGAGACCAAATAGTGCGAGTGAAGCGCTTTGAGAAGGTGCCGTTGATCCTGGTCGGGAACAAAGTCGACCTGGAATCTGAGCGTGAGGTCGCCGGGTCAGATGGACGAGCTCTGGCTCAAGAGTGGGGCTGCCCTTTTATTGAAACTTCAGCCAAGAGCAAGACTATGGTGGACGAGCTGTTCGCAGAGATCGTCCGACAGATGAATTATTCCACGCTGCCGGAGAAGCAGGAACAGTGCTGCACAGCCTGTGTGGTACAGTGAGGAAGAGGTACAATCACTGCCATTCTTATTCTCTTTTGCACGGTTGCATTCATATTCGGGCTGTGCTAAAGAGCTCACAAGCACAGCACAGTTGGCCGCTCACTAATTTTTCAAAATGTGATAAAATGTCCCTGCAGTGCCTGTGCAAGAATGGTTCACAAGCTGAGGAAAAATGACACATGGATGACTGTGTGGTGTTTCAGTGCAGTGTACGGGGAAGAGGTTCGGTTGGAAGTGAGAAAGACGAGTGGGTGGTGCTGCTCCGCGCAAACCGTTGGTTTAGCTTGTTATCATAAGATCGCAGAAAGTATGCGGCATGAAGAACACAACTGCATGCGCAGCTCAGAACCGGGAGGGAAAAGACCCTGTAGAGTAGAGAATAATGAAGCGGACAGTCCTGTGAGCCGAGCCGTAGAAAGAGGAAAATGTGACATCCTGAAAAATAAATTATGTTCCAAAACAGGAAGTTCACTTTAGATTCTGTGACAGATGTTGCCTTTGTTAACCACTACCCACACAGTTGCACACTGTAGATGTCCGTTTTAGCCATTTAAACTTGTTTTGTTTTTTCTCTTTTTTTTCTTTCTTTCTATAGATGCATCATTTGTCTGGATCACCCCAAGGATTTTGATGAACCATGAACCTGCGGACAACTTGACTTTAATCCTATAGACAAAAACTTACCGCAGCTGGTAAAGTTTCTGTTCAAGGTGGCTTCTGACTGTCTTATCACAGAGCTTCTGACAGGAAAGACGTCTGTCCTATTTTTGATATCACAACTGTTAGAAGACGTTTCTTCTGCAACCTTAACGGCCTTTGCAATGACCCAGGATGTAGTCAGACAGACAGACTTGCAATGAGCGAGAACGGCCATCTGTGAATTTCAGTCTCTCTTTTTTTTTTTTTTTTTTTTCCTTTTAGTCGGAAGTATCCCTGAAATAATGAGCAGGAGTGTTTGTGAGGTTACAGCTTCTTTTTAAAGCTGCTTTAATCACTATTATATACTTTAATATTACTTGTATTATGTCTCAAGTTTGGAATTTGACAAAGCTTTTCATAATTTTGAAACATTTTTAATTTTAAGCATGCATACTTGGACCAGTTTGCTGCCCAGGTATACTGCTTACTTTATTTTGAACTGACTTTGAACTAACTGACACAAACTACAGCAGTGTGTGTGTACTGTGGCTTTTTTAGCTTCAGGAAAACTTAGACAGAATGCACGACTTTGTGCATTAAACCTGTAACATTTACATCAAGGGACATTCCACTCTGCTGCCCCGTGGCTCAGGCATTTACCTTTTTATCATCGCAGTAGCCTGAAGCAGCTAAACTCATCTGAAAACATGCATGCTCAAAATTGAAAATGTTCTACTAAATCAACTTGAAGTGATAAGGAAGAGCCATTTTACTGTTTTTAGCCTGAATTCTGTCAAAGTCTCTACAAGGCATGAATCATGGACGCCGGTCTTCCATTTTCAGTTTTCTTGAGGAGTCTCTGTGGGAGAATGATTTTGGAAAGACCAAAGGAAGCTCACAGTGCATATTTGTGTTTGACTACATGACGTGTGTTGCTTTAAATTCAGGAGACGCTGATTTCTTGTCATCAAATAACCCCCGCTGCAATGTGGTTTGATAAAAGTTCTGGCACACTTAATCAGTTTTAACTTTGTATTTTTCTTTTTCTTATAGTAACCTATTTATTAAAAACTAATTACATGGGTAGCCAGTTTTAAATTTTTGATTTTCTACTAGTTTTTGCTTTTTGTGACTTTTCAGGATACATGGTACATTGTTTTTATTTTGAAGATGAGGATTTAACAGAGCCTTAAATAATTTCTGTTGCACCACCCTGGTCTCATGTTGCTTTTTTTCCTCATCAAAGATAAAACCGCTGTCATCATTTAGTAATAAACATGCTGTCCTTTTTGCTTTTGTCATGGGGCTCAGTTACAGTGGCATCTTTGCTTGATACACCAGTTCTGTGTGAGCAATGCTAGTTTTCCTCCTGCTGACCTTCGATGTGATCATTTCCAATTTTAGCCTCAGAAATTAGCAACCGTTCGAGCCAAGTTTAATTTTTCCCACTGGTCATGTGCAATTCCTCCAGTTTGGGAAACAATCCTCTGTAGAAACAGACTTTTATGGTCATTCTGTAATTGAAATGAAATTAGCATAGTCTAGTTTGGCCATGTTACTATGAAAGACGTAAACCTGTGTGTTAAAATAGCTTTAATATTTCTGACAATGTGAAAGGGGGGTCGTTCAATGAACCTACAGAGAATTTTCACCTCAATCTGCAGCTCCCCATGGCAGACAGACACAGTTAGCAACTAGCTGATGAACATCGTGGAGCATTTAGCTGCTAAAGAGGCTGATATGTTCCTCATGAATTGGTAGAAAGCAAAAAGAGAGTGAATATTGGACTTACTTTGATCAGAATCACGACTGCTAATGAATGATAATGTTGCTCCATAACATAAATAAGCTGCTGTGTGCTCACCATGTGAACTTAAAAAGTGATGATAATGTCAATTGATTTCACAACTTGTTTCTGCTGCTCCTCAGTTCCCAGTTATTGCAGGTTTAAGTTAAAGAATAGGATCACATATTTCAACTTGGTCTTAAAACAATACTCCAGTGCCCACATATGTATGATGAAAGAGTTTTTGGTTGTTCCTCCTGTCCATGCTGACCGACCACAAAGAGAGATCCTTTATAATTTCAATGTAAGTGATCGGGGGAATAAAATCAAGTCCTCATATGAGGTTTCAGCAGTCAAAGTTAGACATATGAAGTGAGTGAGTTTTAGTCTTTTAGTGGGAAATCCCCTTTGTTTCCCCTGGACTGTGTTTTCTGCTGAGCCACAGGAATGCAACAAATCAATTTTGTCCTGAAAACCAAGTAACTTTAAAGATACTCGCTTAAAATGGTTAGCTCTGACTGCTGAAGCCTCATGTTAGGTTCAGCTTAACTTTAAGATGCATGTTTACACTGAACAAAGGCTGTGGATTTCAACCCACATCACTTAAAATCACGGTATGACGTGATCAATTCACAGCTAGTATAGACTGGATGTAATAATGGTCATGTAAGTATTGTTTTATACAGAAACTATCCTTTAAACTTAAAGGATAGAGAGTTTAAAGTTTAAACTCTTCTGCCATTTCTGTGTTAGGACCAAACTGTAGATCCACACGCATCATATTTTTTTGTAACTGACTCATTTCGTAATCGTTACAATCCTTACATTTTGTAATTTTCTGTAGCCCACATTTTACATCTTTTTTGCTGTTTTTTGTTTTTACAGTTAACTCCGTATGTAGAGTAATATGAGCCGACATAATAACGTGATGTTTGTGGTCGTATCTGACAAAGAGGAAACAAGGGGTTAAAAAATGTTATGAAGCTACATTGTCTAAAAATACCAACTCTCAGAAACAGTCTACACTTTCCACTTGTGTGTGTGTTTTTTCATATACCAGAGTGCAGTCGAGTTGGTGTGTGTGCTTTGCAAGTTTGTATTCTTGCATTTGTCACACTTTGTACTGCTGTAGTTTTCACATCCCACGGAGCACAGAGCTGGCTCTTCTTCCTCTCGCTTTGCGGTTGTCAGGTGGCGCTGCTGGGTGCTCGCTGAGTCTGTGCATCCGTCACCGAGCTGGCAGCAGGTGCTGTGTGAGGGGGGGGGCGGCAGGCTGACGTCTGAATCAGCAGGGTCACCACAGCTCCGAGCTCCTTGGGGGAAAATAAACTAAATTTGAGTGTCTTGTCCTGGTTCCTGCAGGGTTTATGTCTGTCCACACCACAAGAGAGTTGTAGGCATCTTCAAACAAAAACCACCACAGGCCTTTAGGCCATCAGCTGCCTGCAGTGTACAGTAGGTGCAACAAAACAAACTCATCTCACACAAAAACATGATTATCACCGAGTCATTTGTTTATGTTGAAGCTCATTTGGGCAGTTAGGGTTAGAGGCTATTCCTGGTGCTGTCTTTCCTGGTGCTCACAATGGCATACAATATGTGTGAGATATGACTTAACTGCTACATTACATAGACATTTACTGTATTTATTTTATCTTCCATAAATAAGCACAGTTTTGGTGATTTGCAGAATGGCTAAATTTGGATGACAAGTGAAAGTTTGATACCAAGGTTGCATATAACCATTCAAATTAAAATGTACTTAAAGTATCAAAAGTTAGAATGTTCATTATGTGGCAGAACTTATTCATTCACCTATTGTTGGATTATTATTTGTGAGTAATGGTTACTGATTTTTGTTTTATATTAGTGATAATGTGTAAGCAAAGTGCTTTTTTGCAACTGATTGAGTTGGAGCTAATTTTAGCTTGTATACTGCTGAGTATACAAGACAAAAATTAGAAATTCATTGCATCTTATAAGGTCATTGTAGCTCTTGTATATTTAAGCTTTATATGGAAAGTAGAAATTGCAGTTCAGTTCAGATCTTTATTGTCCCACAAGAAGAAAATAGCAGCAAGGCAGCATAAATCAAAAACAGAATATCCATGTGAGGCAGCTTGTCACCAAGGTCATATGAAGTGCAAACATTACCAGCAGTGATAATTTGCCCCCGGAGTCCAGCTGTCGGTTTCAAACTTTGATGCTCTGGTTCCGCTGTGGAGCTCCGTCAGCAGGTTTGCTGGTGCACACCTGCATGTCCCAGGTATGGGAAGTCTTTACATCACACGCTGCACAGAAGGCGTTAGTGCTTGCTTGTCATAAATTGAGAGAACAGCAACTCTGAAAGAGACGAGGCGCTTATTTACTGTCACTTATGGGTCAGGGTTAAAAATTAGTAGCAGATGCTCACAGTTTTTCCCATTCACAGGGAGTGTAGGTCTTGTGTTCCAGGTTTGGAAATGAATGACTCCGGGCGTGATATATGGCATGTCTGGAGTGACATATGGTTCTAAATCCTGAATTTGTTCACATTGTCAATAACCAACAGTCCAGACCATGGTGTGCAGACCAGTGCAGTTTCACAAGGCTCAAATTTGGACTTAATAATATAATGAACGTTATACTTTGCCTTCCTTGTTGGTCTTGGATTCAATAATAAATATTCTGAGGTGTCACTGCTTTGTCTTGCTGTTAAATCTTCCCTCCTTCCAATCTCAGCTTAACTTCCACCACAGCAGGAGCCTCTTTCTTATCAGGCAAAAGCTCCTCCTTAAATTCTTCATCATGTGGATGAACTTCATAAACTTCCTTCTCTTGTCCCTCAGCTGTGTTTGTACTCTATCACCTTACAGTACCCATAAAGTACAGAACAATTCACAGAGCAGACTAATCAACTTTCTAGAGCTCTGGAAACCAACCAGTTCTAAGTTGCTCTCAGCGTACCTACACACAGAACAATTTACAGGAAGATAGAAATAGACATACAGCTAAAAACAAGGACAACAAAGATAGGGCCAAATAAACTATTAAGTACATACAACTAAAAAAGTACTATAAATATATAGAAAAAGCAACAATAACCAACAGCATACAATGTCTATATACAAGTCAAGTGTTTCTGTGATTTGTAGATTGTCAGATGTCACCTCCTGTAGTATTTACAGTAAGATTTAGTCACCAGTTTGTTTTTCTTCTGTTTTGTTTTTTTGATATATTTATGGATATTTATATTTTATATGAATAATAAAGTAAAACTAAATGTCACTTCAGTCTGATTATCAGGCCACAATACAATGGCAAAGCTGTAAATTAAGCTCTTAAATAATAGGATTTTTGCAGTTTGATCCTTAATTTATTTAATCATGTTGTGCTCTCTCTTTATGCAGTTACTATGATTATAACAACTAATGCAGATATCACATCTCCTGAAACCAATGTGTCTATCTCAATGGACATTTTAATTTTAATTTTATTCTAAAGAAGTCATAATACTTTAATATTATATTTTTATTAAATATATTGAAAATGTTCAGTGGATCGATACAGATCAACAAGTTTTAAACCGGTATTTTTCCACGCTGCAGCCTCAGACACGTGACCTTGTGCGTGTGTTAAACAGTTACAGCTGCAGACCTCTAGGTGGCAGCACGACATGTGTTACGGTCAGCGCGGTGACGTCACGGGTCCGATGCGGAAGTGGCTTTCAGGCTTGCGGCTGTAGTTTGAAGATGAGCAGTGAGAGGAGGCTGTAACGTGTTTAAAAGTACTTACCAACCTGAGAACCGACAGCTTCCCTCGAGCTGTCATGAAGACGGTGTTTGTAACCGTCGGCACCACGAGCTTTGATGAGCTAATTGAAAGAAGCACGTGTCCAGAGACCGTTCAGGTGAGTAAAGTTGGCTTTAGCTAAGCTAACACACGCTAGTGCCTAATGCTACACTTCATACTTATTATACCACTATATACTGCTACGATGTAATATGCATACTCAGTGGTGGAATCATTCAAATCACTACCATACTATTACCACACTATAAAAATAAACAATTTCTAGTAAAGATTCCTGTATTCAATAGGTATAAGTACAGATTTTTAAGCAACAAAATGTTTCTGAGTGACTCGTTATGCAGAATGTCCCGTTTCAGTGTTATGTTACATTATGTTATTGGACCATTGTTGATGAATTCATGTTTAAGTGGTAATTTAGTGGAGTTAATTTTAATTGCTTCATATTCTGTTGGATAGTTAAATCTATAATACTGCATCATATTTTAAAGACTGATCACATAATGTAATATACTATATATATAATTTTTATGTAAAATCATCTTAATCTGAAAAGTAACACATAGCTTGGGGCCGTTGTACCTGAAAGCTGAGCCTGGACTGAAATGCAGGGATTGGTAATAAGTTACAACTATCTAAGTGATCTGGCTGGAACATATTTAGGGCATGGAGACATTTAAAGACTAAAATTAGAATCTTAAATAGACACATATCCAGTGCAAGTTGTCTCCCCTCCTGGTTCAGGTCAAGATCCCAGCAGCAGTGCTTTGTACTCATGGATAATAGACAATAACATTAATCCAGTCTTTCTTGCTGCCAGCTGAAGAGAGCACTGTCAATATGCATACTAAATTGGTTGCAATTTGTTTTTCAGTTGATCTATTGGTCTATTGTCCTGCAATAATGATCGAATGACGTAAGGAACTTCTCTCAAAAAACAAAGAATTAAAACGTTTCATAAACATTGTGCACACTCACATGTTTCATTGACAGCAGAGTTCCAACGTTTTTGTCTGATGGACTCCTATTGGCACACATCTTGTACCATCTTCTGCAACAACATATTTATTTATTTACATATATATATATATATACACACATGTACTTATGTATATATTTTAACCTTTACAAGCAGTTTGTTTGTCAGTAATTACAAACCTGCACTGTGCAACCAAACATTGTTCAATCCCTCAGAACTTTATTTTAGATTGTAGTGGAGATCCAAAGCAAATATGTATGGTTGAATTTGTGGGAATGAGTATAAAAGGATGAACAGGATATCTAGAATATTTCCATTTGATGGAATAATGCCTGCTGAAAAACAAGTCTTCTTGAGTTTGAATATGTAATTTAGTGTAAAAACATCATATATCTTCAACGAAGAGCTGGAACTAGCTGATGCAGTGTGGCATCATATTTCCATCCTTGAAACTACTCAAATATTATGAAAACTATGTTGAGCAGAGGTGATTCTTTGCAGATAACTGCACATGGGTGACTGTCTTAAGTGCTGATAATATGTGTGAAAATAACAGTCACAAAATAAGAAATATGAAACCAAAACTGTGACGGTGTCAGGTGTAGACAATGGGTCTTTGGAAATTAATCTAGAGAGACAGCACAGGTGACTCAGACCTGCTCTTTCACTTCAGTGGGGAAACTTGGATATCAGAATTCTTCAAGTCTTCACAGTGGTTTTTATTGTGATATGCATTTTCCAGGACTTTGGTCTTTGATAATGGCATTAACATTAACTTTGTTATCCAAATTGTGCTTCTCTATAAAACATCTTGATGAAGTCAAAGTGTGAACGTGTGACCAGTTTTAATATAGGATATTTATTTTCTCCCTGCAGGCTTTAAAGGCTCGTGGATATGAGCGTTTGGTTCTTCAGGTTGGAAGAGGGTCTCTTCTTCCAGCTGCTGACAGCTGTCCACACATCAGACTGGAGGCTTTTCGATTCAAAGAATCAATAGCAGAAGACATCAAGCAGGCGGACCTCGTTGTCAGCCATGCAGGTGAGTCAAATATCCAAAAACCTTGAGGACACTTGCTCCACCCAGTACAGTGCCCTCAGTGTTGACTCTTAACAGGAGTAAGTAGTGACTACCTGTTACCTGATTTATTCCATCACACTCAACTGATGCTGCTCCATAAGTCAGACTACTGTTTAATTTAATAGGTCTTCCAAAAACATAATGCAAGTTAGCAATTATGAAAAGTGTCAGCCAAAGCAGATACTTTCCATGTCCATTGCCTGCCCAGAAGACATTAATGACTACGCAGAATCCAAAGCAAAAGCAAACACAGGTATGTGAGCAGTGTGCAAACATTAAATAGAAAACAGACAATTAATACAGCAGAGCGTCAGCAACAGACCAATACAACGTGAGGGCATCAGAGGTCGTAGAGAAAACTATTAAAAGACAGGATGATATTCAAGGAAATATTGACCACGTATTTTACTCACACAGAAAAAGTTTGCTTAGCTCTTGTGAATGTCTTTGGCTCGTAATTCCAGGATTCACAAATTGGATTGTAGCCGAGCCACAGATGTTGTACAGTTCTCACCAGCACTTCTTCAATAATGGAGGATTGATTCCTATTTATTTACAGCAACAAACCTTTTTAGTAACGAGAAAGGAGCAAGAAAGTCATATGCGAACATAACTGTTTGTTAAAGAGGTCAAATCTTGCCTGAGGAGGAGAAGACTAGTATGTAATAAAGGATCATATTAATGTTTGTGCAGTTTGACCCAGTTTACTGCAAATTACATGCACGTCACATTATCACTGACTATTTTCAAAAGCATGTGATTGTTTTTGAAACGTACCTGTGTCATTTCACACCGTCCCTGTTCATGTTTGCTACTGTTTGTCTTCTGGGTTTAATTTTCCAAAAACACTTTGGCATCATGCTACATTAATAGTTGAAATTAACCTTTTTTATGAGCTAAACCACCTACAAGCAAAGAAAATGATGACGACACTAACATGTTGTTTCAGGTGTATTTGTGTCACAGTGTTGTTCACCTCCATGAATAGAAACCAGCAGTTGCAAAAACACAGACAGGCTTTAGTTCTAGTCATGAATAAGGATCCTGTTTTTCTCCTCAGGGGCAGGAAGTTGTTTGGAGGCACTCGGAGCAGGCAAGCCTCTGCTGGTCGTCGTCAATGACAAGCTGATGGACAACCACCAGCTGGAGCTGGCCAGACAGCTACACATGGACTCCCACTTGTTGTATTGCACATGCAGGTATGTGTTTCTCACAGGCCTGTTGCAGTTTATACATGTGAGCTTATTCATCAAAACAAAAGTAAAGCTTTTTTCCCCTTTGATAAATCTTTCAGCACCCTGACAGAAACTCTGAGGACCATGGATCTCTCTGTTCTGCGGCCCTTCTTACCTGGACAGCCGAAGCATTTTGCAAACTTTCTTGACAAAGCTCTCGCTGTTAAGTGAAACTGTAATTGTACAGGACTGCGTACTTTCTGTTACTCTGAAGTTGATGCTTTTTGTATTATCACATTGCAGTCGATTATGATACTTGGTTCTTACATTGTGATTGTTGAGTGTTTAAAATTTCAATTTTTGTATTCCAGATTTTGTTTTTTAGATAGTTTCACACAAGTGAAAGGCTCTTCTTTTTTTACCAGCCTGAGAGCTTTTGAGTCAAATAATAAACAGCCTTTCAGAGAGTTGAAGGCATAGCTGCATTTTGAGATGGAACAAAGGCTGCATTGGTTCAGTTCAGCACAAAGACAAAGAACCGCGTAGTCATGAAACCACAGATGGAAATCAGGATCTAAAACTTTTGACCTGGATGTCCATCCTTATCACGGTGCAAAGTAGATGACTGTGCTGTTGATACATTTTTTTTTTTTTTATTCAACTCACTTGTAATTCTTTATTTTTTTTTTATACAACGTGTGCAGTGAATTATTTTATTAGTTATGTTATTTGCTGTAAATCTAAAGAGACTGTACATGAGTACCTTCTTAATATGACTTCATATCACTTCCTTTGAATTTCCACTTATTTAAAAGGCAGATTAAAAACCGGTTTGATGTAAGTGGAGCTGATTTACAAAGATACTAGACATTTGTGCATCACAGAGACAAGTTGTACCAATTCTTGCCACAAGGGTGAGATAATGTTTAAAACTATGACCTTGCAGGTTGAGTATCAGCTGTCCTCCCAGCACTTAGTGGAGTACAATCCAACTTCTCCCAGCCTAAACTGGTGAGAACAGGTGCAGGCATTTGGTGTCTTTAAAGCTCTTATGACATTTTTTAGAGATGTTTTTTTTCCGTGGTCATGTTGTTAATATTTTAAGTAGCATCCCCTTTTACATGCCATGAATACTCTTCCCAATCTGTCCATGTATCTCTGCAGAAAAGCAGGAGAAAAGAAGTACCATCTGCTTCAGTGATCAGTGTGAGAGGTTGTCATTATCATCTAACCCGCAGGGAAGAGGTACATACTGCGTTCAATTAAATTAAACTCTGTCAGGGTGTTTTTGTTTTTATTTTCAAGACATTTTTGAGTCGTGTTCAGCTGGTGCACAGTGACCACTTTTAAATTATTTGTATAAAACCCCTGAAAAACCCCAAATAAAACACATGGTGTACAATTTAGGAAAAGTGTGGATGTTGGTGCAACACTTGATTCATTATTTATTCGAGTTACAGTTTCTTCACATTCTGTTACAGGAAATGATGAGCGAAAGACAGCACGTAGTCTAGTTTGGCCGGTCAACAGTGTTTCGAGTCACAGTAGGAAACATTTTGTATTTATGATATTGTAGGTGTTAAATTCCCTGAGGTATAGATAGCATTTCAGCAGCTTGATAAAGCAAATATTGTTATTGTATTTAGTGGCAAATAAATCTTCAAATCACTGTTGTACGAGAGGAATAAACCAGAAACAGATTTCCTTCTTAGGCGAGTCCCTCCTTTTTTTCCTATATGAATATCTGTGGAAAAGGAAGATCCACTGTAATAAGAAACTCGCTGAGACAGGGAATCAAACAGATGACCAACATAAAATTGCTGAGGAGTGCAATAAGTGGTGCATAATAGCTTTAGTTTCTGACAGCTGTTCCTTAATTAAACTGATGTGGTATTAAGGAAATGGTTACTTATTACACACCAGAAAACACTGTTTTTAAAGGAGGCCATCAAAAATACCTTATTGAGACTCCACTATGCTGTAATGCTGCTTCTGAAATGTTTAGCATTAGAGTTTGTTCAGTATCAAATCCTTGTCAGACTTAAAGAATAAAATTCATGTAAAAGTTTGTAATTTTGTTAATTTCGTGGCAGTTTTCGACATTCACAGCCAGCTCCCTGACAAGTATTAAGTCTGGTCCTAGACTTTGGCCATTTTCCTCTTAGTATCGAATATTGTAGAGCTGAAAGGATTAGTTGATTAAGCAATCGACAGAATATTAATCTGTAACTTTTGATAATCAATAGTTTAGGTCATTTTTCAACAAGAATTCTCTTGTTCCAGTTTCTCAGATGTGAAGATTTCCTTTTTTTCCCCTCGTCTTTATGTAATTGAAACATGGAATATTGTTTGGTTTTGGACTGTCAGTTGGCTAAAAGGCACGATTTGAAGATGTTACCTTGGCCTTTAGGAAATTTATGATGGCCAGTGATCTGTGTTTTCTGACAGCTTCTAGACTAATTGATAATGAAAATAGTTGTCAGATGTAGCCCGAGAATATAGTTTAAGTCTCGAGAAACCCCCTTTTATTGCAGATATTCTACAAAGTCACAACCTTTTTGTGTTTTCCCCTGAATCCATAAAACTGTAGTTAACTAGTTTGCCTGGTTCTACCTGCCACTCCAGTAGTACAGTCCACCCAATAGAGGTGGACACTGAAGTCTAGTCACTCGTTTTCCCCACCAGAGTTTCTCTGTCAACTTTAATTTTACTCAGACTTGTACTGTTTTATATATTAGGGTATCTGCATTAAAGCTCAACGCATCGTGCCAAGGCAGCCTTTCCTTACTGTAATTCAAATGTATCTTGTACGTGTATATATCAGTCCTCTCCCCCTCCTCACTTTAGTCAGACGTTACATCTGCCTCCCTTCTTAGTGGATATCTAACTGCACAAACAGATTTGTTTTAATTTCCACTTTCACCTGAACTGAGAGATAAACAACAGAGCAAAACACTCCCTCAAACATTTTCTCAAAAAGGAAAAACAGAAATATTGTACAAGGCCTGTATGTCACACTCAACACATGAGCCTGTATCTGATTATCTTTAATCAAGCGGTGAGTAAGAAAGTACACAAACACATAAAGGACTCTTAGTGCAACTAATAGGTAGATATGAAAGTCGTGATTCCAGTGCTCAGTTAGAAAAACAACCTGGTTTGAACCAATTCGATTCCAAGATTCCAAGAAGAGTGGACTGAATAAGTCCCATACAAGAAGTAACAATTGGGTCAAAGCAGAGGGTCAATCATGCAGGCCTGAATGCAATGCTCAGTTTTGGGAATGTCATGGAAAGAGAGCCTGTAATCAATGAGTGAGTGTTTAATTTATCAGGTTACAAGCATGAATGAGACATATTGTCTTCGCTTTGGGACTTTTAAATGACTTGATGCATGACAGCAAGATGCCCAATTAAGTCTCTGATGCATAAGACACATTTTATCTATGGTTTTATTCCAATTAATAAGCTCTTACATCTTTGAAAAGTATCAATACACCCTGACTCGAGTTGCTTTAGCTTCAATAGTATCCAGTTTGATATTGTTTCCTTACTGAGTGTTTAATGGTACACTATATGGGCAAAAGTATGTACGCCTGAACATTACACCCCTATGTCATTATTGGACTCTTTCCAAAACTTTAAATTAAGATTTTTTTGTTAAACTTTCCAAAGCTGTTGCATGTGGTTGAGGTCAGGCCAGCCAAGTTCTTCCCCACCAAACTGGGCAAACCATTTCCTTATGGACCAGAGGCATTGTTACACTGAAACAGAAATGGGATTTCCCCAAACTGTTGCCATAAACTGTTTAAAATGTCATTGTACGTTGTAGCATTAAATGAAACCTCCACCAATTAAACACCTGAAGGTCAGTTCACTTCTCATGAAGAGCACTTCCTGTGAACGCATGATGTTTGTAATGTGTCCCTGGAGGAGCTTTGTCAAGTCTCTGAAACAGAAATCACAGTCTGGGCTTGGAGACACGTGGAGTGTCAAAAGACTTGGGTCTTAACAAGGCAGGGAGGCTGTAACGAAAAGATGCTATCAAACTGCATCATGGGAAGTGGAAGATCCAGTGTGTTTGCTCTGCATCCTCTGCTGTATGAATTTAGCAATGAAGTGCCCCTTTAAGATTTCCTTTAATTGGAAGTAGGGTGCCTCACCCACACCCTAAATAACAGTCTCAGACAAAAATACACGGACGCATGTGGACAAGGGTGTCCATGTACATGGCGGCTGTGGCTGTGGCTGAGAGGATAGTGCGGTCGTCCATTAACCCCAGGGTTGGTCCATTAACCCCAGGGTTGGTGGTTCGATCCCAACTCCTGCTGTCCACATGTCGAAGTGTCCCTGGGCAAGACACTGAACCCCGAGTTGCCCCCGGTGGAGGCCAGCATGGCAACTGTGTGAATGTGTGCGTTTGTCTGTCCTGTGATTGACTGGCGAC
>JAVQJF010022997.1:0-17665 GCA_036023855.1 Gadopsis marmoratus | reverse complement strand
ATTCTTTGGACAGATGAAACCAAGATGAACTTGTACCAGAATGATGGGAAGAGAAGAGTCTGGCGAAAGAAAGACGCATGATCCAAATCACCACATCACCTGTCAGACATGGTGGAGGTGGTGTTGTAGCATGGACATGTATGGCTGCCAGCTGGGTCACTGCTGTTTGTTGATGATGTGACTGCTGATGGAAGCAGCAGGATGGATCCTGAAGTGTACAGGACTAAACTATCTGCCCAGATTCAGCCAGATGCTGCAGGACTGATAGGATGGTGCTTCACCGTACAGATGGATAATGACCCAAAATATACTGCGAAAGCAACCCAAGAGCTTCTCAAGGTACAGAAATGGAATTTTCTTCAATGGCCGAGTCAGTCACCTGACCTCAAACCAACTGAGCAGCTTTTCACATACCGAAGACAAAACTGAGGGCAGAAAGACCCACCAACCAGCAGCAGCTGAAGGCGGCTGCAGCAAAAGCCTGGCAAAGCATCTCAAAGGAGGAAACTCAGCGTTTGGTGTCCATGGGATCCAGACTGCAGGCAGTCACTGACTGCAAAGGATTTTCAAACAGGTTTTAAGAATAATTATTTTATTTATAATTGTTATATTTACTTTGTCCAATTACTTTGAGCCTCTTGAATTAAAGCTGACAGTCGACTCTTCAGTCACATCTTGATTGCTTGTGATGGTGTACAGAGGCAACAGTACAAAAATTGTCTCACTGTCCAAATACTTATGGACTTGACTGTATATATATGTATATTTACATATACTATGATATGAAATGTATGATATATGTATCATTACTGCTCAGAACAGGTGTCCAACTGTTGAGTGTAATTCGTGACATTTTTGGTCAAATGTAGATGTCATGACCAGGCTCCTGAGCCGTGACAAAAACAGGATATACGGCTTGAAACATAAGTGTTAAATTAGTAATATGGCCAAAGTCAACCAAACAACAACATGGTGCCAAAGGAAGGACTCAGGGCCGACAGCCACCCAGAGCAGAACCAGCGCAGCAGAGGCAATCAGATCTTAAATACTCCAGGAGACTGACCAGGTGCTCCCAGTTGCTCTGATGGGCTCCGCCTACCAGGAACCTGCAAGACAACAAGCACACCTACACACACCTACACACACCCAGCAGGCCCTGCCGAAGCAGGAGGGCCGTCACAGTAGAACAGCACAATAACCAATAAATTAAAGCTGCGAGCAGCGTTGAGCGTCGGGGCGTGCACATGTCACGGCAGGTAGGCAGCGTCCGCTGCTTGGCGAGTGGACCTCGGACGCTGAGCTCCTCTGCCCGCCTCTCCCTGTCATCCCATTAATGCTTTTTACTAGCTCCAAAGTGCAACTACAAACATTTATTAAAAGCTTAAACTTCAGTCTAACCATGCTACCGACCTTTCCACCTTCATAGGGGTCACAGGTCAACATTTTGAAAGTAGATTATTTATAAAAGCATCATAACCAGTAAATAAGAGCAGTCACTTTTAAGGCACGCCTGGGTCTGGCTCCAAGCTCTATGGCAGAAATGCCGACCCCATATGAGCCCTTTTGTTTTGCAAACTAGTTTTATTACAGTGAAATCTCATATGCATACCCCCACTTCAGGACTGTGGGACATAACCAAAGTTGATGCACACATGTTGCTTGAATGACAAAGCAACAAACAAGGAGAGTTCACAACAAGCAGAACCAGCTGTGTTGATTTACAACATACACAGCTGATCTGAAAGACACTTTTAACAAGTGATTGTTCAGGTGGGACTAGAAGGGTCTTCATCATCATCTGTGCTTGTAACTCAGTCTTCCCCACCTCAGTCTCCCACTAAGATGGAAGTCAACACCAAATTGTCTGCAGAAGATTTGTAAAAACAATCTGTTCGAATTTTAATCTTTTTAAATTACATCTCACAATGCTGTCACTCGACTGCCACACAGGTCCATTGTTTTTATCGCATCCCTTACCTGTGTTTCCTTTTTAATTTAGACATTCTAAATTGTCTTGTCATTTCAGTTAGTCCTTGATTATCCACACCTGCTCCCCATTATTCACCTGCCCGATTCCCTCATCAGCCACTCCCTACGTCCACCGGCCCCCTTCCTTTGTTCTCAGTTGGTTCATTCTGGTTGCCATGTGCTTAGTTTCAGCTCCTGTCTTGCCCTTCGTACACGGTCCCTGTTCTTCTGTCTCTGATCCTGGAGCTGACAGTTGCCTGTCTTCCTGCCTGCCTATATCTCATGTAAGATAATTTTGTGTTCAATAAACCATTCAACTTGCTTCAGTCTGCATGTGCTGTCTGCGTTTGGGTTCTTTCCCAGCTACCTGAACTACTCCTGTTAACAGTATTTTTTTATTATTTTTTACACAAATTAACTCAACTCTCTTCTCTTGATTGTACTCAAACAGTAGTCCAAAAATTTTCACACATAAAACACCTGATATTTGATCAGTCTCCACCCTGATCGGGCCCCTTTGCAAGTGTGCATAGTTTAATTCCACTCCAAGCTTCCTCCTTCCACTGAGCTCATCAAACTTACAGCAGACCGCTCGGCAGTAAGGAGGTGAGCCGAAATATGCAAATAAGATCGTGCTCGCTCACCTTTCTCACTGCCTTCTTAGAAATTAGATTCAGCAAGCTTTGCTCTTCTATTTTTAATTCCTTGTCAAAGGCAAGCTCAGTCAGTTAATCTCCAGCCCTCTGTTGGTGTGGACGAATGGTGCTTCTGCTCCCCTGTTGGACGAAACTCCCACCGCTAAGCTTACCATACGTCCCCTAGATTTTAGAACCGCTGGTTTATCGACATCTATAATGGAGACTATGGACAATCTATGTCAACAAAAACTGGTGTACCACGCTGGTGGTCAGGGAGACACTGTGCACACACATTGACTACTTTCTGTATCCCTACGTCCTTCTTATTTACCGAAGGAATTTCCACAATTGTTTGTTAAACTTGTGCACATTCACCCGAAGACTAATGCTGACATGGCAACAAGGACTCGCTCCAGACGCTGCTAACTTCGTTATGGGTGATTTTAATCACTGCAAACCAGGAAAGTTATTGTGTAACTTTTATCAGTATGTGTCCTGTCCGCCGACACCATTTACGAAATGCCTGGACCTTTGGCTATGGATTTGTCAAAGGAGCTTATAATCCACTCCGCAGAGCTCCACTTGGGACGTCTGACCACAATGTTGTTTATTTGGTTCCATCCTACAGAACGGTCCTGAAGACAAACAAGCCGGAACGACGTTTAGTTCCGGTCTGGTCGGAGGAGTCTGTTCAATGTCTGTGAAGGTATTATTGGTGCAAAACAGCTGAGCACCTGTGACAGTGGAATTTGTAGTTGTAGACAACAGTCACACATGTGTATCAGTAAATTTGAAGTCACAGAGAAAAATGCTTTACAGAGTAGAAAACTTGTAGAATTTTTTTTCTCTCCCTAAAACACAAAACAGCAGTTACACCTTCTCAAATTCTTCATTGCAGGTGCACAAATCCTGCGCTATGAATCACAAATTAAGAAACTTATAGATCGATGTCTCCAGGACTGTTATAGTTGCACAGACTGGGACATATTTAAAGATGCCTGCGATGATCTGGATGAACTCACAGAGACTGTGTCAGTATATATCACCTTTTGTGAGGACCTGGTCATCCCCCATAAATCTATTTTCATTTACCCAAATAATAAACCTTGGGTTTCCCAATCAGACAAGTAAAATTGCAGACATTTTGGGTCTAAATTGCCTAACTTCCATTAAACTAAATTTTTTACACTGTAACGTCACCGGAGGCGGCGATCGGCCCGACAAACAGCATTCAGGCGTGGGTGCACGAGGAAACCACACAACAGCGCAGATCATATGTATTTGAGCCCACAAGGAAAACAGGTAATAGCAAAAAATCCCCCCATCCTCAAAACCACCCTGTCTTCTTCCGTCTCGGCTCCCCCACCCCGGTGCTGCCTCCGCCTTCTTAACTTCCTCCGCGTGACTGATTCATGGAGAGCAGCTGGGCGGCCGGCAGAGTCCCGTGTTTAGCCCGGCTGCTCATGGGGAATGCAGTCCCTGCATCCCGACACCTCGCTGTTTTGTAGGTCCATCTGTAACCACTGTGCTGGGATATACCTGCCGTCAAAGACTCGGCCCCTCGTGACGTCACAACACATACTGACCTTAGCTCCAGAAAGTTTGGGCTCAGCCCCACACCTTGTCAACTCATAGAAATGCACATGCCAACCTCTGTCCATTCTCCATGTCCACAGTTTATAACACAGGCTCTCTGTTGAAAATTGAAGTCTCCAAGCAGGGTCAGATCAACCGGTGAAACCTGGAGCAAAATCAAGCTCTGGGCCCCTGCTGACCCCACACACATGTTCTCCCAGTCCATCTTACCCAGAAACCAAGCAGAAACTATGCAGATTACTGTTTGTCCCTGGTTTGCTGTGTATGAATTAGTTTGTGATAACTTAATTATACACACATTTGTTCGATATAGTATTTAAAATAATATTCTAGGTGTTATATATTAAAAGTGCTTTTTGTTACAGGGCCCTTCTAAGCCAAGAATTGTCACAACCTGCCTCCTAAGTATATGAGAAAGGAGTAAGACAACACAGTCCTTAAATAGCAAAAGAATTAATGAAATATATGAAATACAAAAATGAGTGTCATTGTCAAGTCAGATTATACAGACTCCTGAGCCCAGCCTTCTCCGATATACTGTGGGTCTGATGAGCCTTCAGTTCCACCCTCAGATTTTCTGAAACAAAAGAGCGCAGCCAACCAGAGCTAGCGCTTTTACGCCCACTGAGTACTCAAACTAAGAGTTAAGAAAGAGTCGGAGTCTAAAAAGAGAAGCTAACCGGGCGATCAGTATCTTGTTTGACAGTTTAGCCGAGAACAGCACCTGGTACAATATGGCTTTCTTCCACGTGAAGGTTTAATTGGCCGGAACAATGCCTTTTTGCTAAAGAGCTATTAATAATCAATAAAATACTGGGCCCAACTGTGTCAATCACCGCTTTATGAAATTTAGTAGGAATGACATCAAGGCTGCGTGTGCTTGGCTTCATGTGTGAAATAATATCAGTTCAAAAGGACAGTGATGCAGGTTCAAATCTGCTAAAATGACTAAGAATGTCCCTACTGGCATACAAACATGGTCTGGGGGCTTAATTTGTTGCCTTATATCTTTTACTTTATTAATTACTACTTTATAAAGTTTAAATACTTCTCACACAGTAAAATGCCAGGCGGAGGGGGTGATGACAGAGTCTATAACTTTGAAATAAAAGTCTGGGGTTCGACTGATTTTCTAGAGTTAAGTTGGAGAAGAAGGCTGCTCTTGCTTCTTTAACTGCTTTTTGATAATCAGTCATTGCATTTTTCCAGATGTCATAAAATACATGTAAACCTGTTTCTTTCTCCTACAGTCTCGCTTTAATTCCTGGGTGGACTCTGTTAGCCTTGGCTGCGCTGCTCCGTTTGGGGTTTTTCTGACGTTTTTGTATGGAGCAAGAGTCCAGCACAGTCTGGCAGGTGAGATAAAAAAGGGAGACCAGCTCGTCTGTTTTACAGTGAATGAAGCTGCTTTGTGATCAGACACACAGACGTCCTTAGTCACTGAGACCACGATACAGAACCGGGTCGAGGCTGAGACCCTTTGAGTGTGTTGGTTCTTGTATTGCCTGATTGAGATTAAAAGATTCCAAAGTATCCAAAAAATCTGTCACAAAAGTCTGAGCGGGGGCAGACATGTTAAAATCACCTGAAATAACCACTTTTTCATACTTGGGATAAAATGGGATAAAACTCAGCAAACTCCTGGATAAAAACATTGTTTGTATCGGTAGATTATTAAAATAATCACAGGATCTTTGGAGTTTACCAGATCACATCAAGCGATGTAAAACTTTTACGTCTGCAGATAACAGCACCCCCCCCTCCTGCCTGAGAGGTGGGGTTGGTGGAGGCGTGTAAAATCAGGAAGGGGTTGCTTCAACTAGAGGACCACACGTCTCTGTGATGATAAAAAAGTAATAAAATCATTACATACAGATTTATTAGTCAGGGATCTGTTATTTAAAAGACCAAAGTTTACAGGAGTTTTCAGAGTTGGGCCTGACAGAGGAAGCAGGGGGATATGAATTAAATGGAGGAACCATTGTTCTGCAGGAACCATCTCTGCAGGTCCATCGCACCCTGGTCATAATCTGTTCCAACTCCTCCCCTCTGGTGGGCGCTACAGAACACTGTTCTCCAAAACAACCAGACACAAGAACAGTTTCTATCCACAAGCCGTCACTCTGCTGAACAGTTAATAACTGTGATCTACCTCATGTACATGGAGCTCCTGTTATAATAGTCATAGTCCTCGTCATCACAGCACCCTTTGCATTACTGTACACTAATGTCGCTGCTGTTGTCTATATATTTATATATATATATAAACATATTCTCTTATTCCATATCTGTAATTTTGTAAATAGATTCGTGTACCCTTTGTTTAATTTTTATTGTCTTTGTACGTCCCTTTAGAGCGATGTTTAACCGGAGTCAAATTCCTCGTATGTGTCCAACATACCTGGCCAATAAAGCTGATCCTGATCCTGATTCTGATGATTGGCAGCAGAGGGGTGCGATATAGAGCGTGCTGCAGTGAGTCTGTGGTAGGTATTAAAGAGGGCACACTACTCCAGTTTAGGAGAGCTGAGTTGGGAGGTGTGGTAGGCGATGTGTTCGTGACCACACCCTCGGTTGGGAGGTGTTGCGACTGGTATTTTGATCCACCTCAGCTGCCACAACTGCAACACAACATTTACTGCAGATAAGTTGACTAACTAACCTCAGCTTTGATGTCAGAGCAGAGTCGTATGAATCCAGGCTGGATGACTCAGACTCCTTCAGTTTATAAGCGTTAATATGTTATTTAGACTCTTCAATTAGAAATAACTGAAATACACTCACCCCAAGTATATATATATATATACTGTATATAATAATTAGACTACTGTTCAAACTTAGATTACTGGTACAGCGCTTTGGGAACCGTTTCGGTTGAAAAGCGCTATATAAGAAAGAGTCCATTTACCATTTACCAATATCAAGATAATATATTTATGGAAAGAATGACAATGCCGCTGAAATATTCACTGTTTTATCAGCGCAGGTAGCAGCTTAGTGAGTGCTCATAGACTTGAGCTCTGCTATATTTTTGAGTTATCTTGTTGAACATGAATTATATAAGACAATGTTGTAGCCTGATTTTCTACTGGTCTGTGTCTGTGTGGCTGCGTGTCCTGGTTTGATTTTGAGATTCGTCCTGGCGTTTCCAGTCTTCTGCGTCTGAGTTCCTCGTTAGCGTCCTGTCTGAGCTCGCTCTGGTGTGTCTCTGATTGTGGATTAGTTTCACCTGCTCTCAGTGTGTTTCCCCATCAGTGCCTTGTCTATTTGTACCTGTTCAGTTCCTTTTGTCTCTTGGTTCATTCTGATTCTGTGGGTCTTCGTGCTCGTTCGTGTGTTCTGTACCTGTGTCCTCCCTGTCCATTATCTTAGTGCCCCCGTGGACATTTTATGTTTATCTCCTGCCTGGACATTTTCGGTTTGCCTTAGGAGTTCGTGGTGTTTCAGTATTTGGACAACCTGCTCACCCGCCTTAACGTTTGTAGGTGTCTTTTGGTTTAGCCTTAATAAACTTAATATCCCTGACTTCCTGCCTCGCTGTCTGCCTTTTGGGTCCTCCCTCTGTGGCCTGTGATACCCAGTCATAACAGATATGAATGTGATCAGACGTTTGACTGTCCATGATCAAACTAGTTACATGATGCCTGAGTAGCATGGCCAGGCATGTTGGAGATGAGACAGAGGACGCTGTGTGCAGCATGTCCTCCTTTGTCATTATAATAGTACACATATAGACATGTACTGTTACCACTGTAGCTGAATGACTAAAATGTGCGCAGGTGTCAGTTTGATGCCTGTTGACGGGCAGCAGGAATGGTAAGCTCTGGTTTTGTGCACAGCCTATTTGGTACAATGTGAAGTATATGAACTTGAAATGCTTAGACAACAAACTGAAGTAATGGATGTTGAAGGGTGTGCATGCAGATCACTGCGGGTATGTGCATTGTTGATCATAGTCAATTTAAATTCAATCATTAGTGACGTGCATTATACGCTAACCCTATATGATGGATTTTATTTCTGTTGTCATGCAGAATACTGAATACAGCAATGTGGGAACCACCGAAGTTGAGTGAATAATTATGTATTTTTGAATTTGGAATCATCATGTGAAGCAAAAATATCTCTAAAACACAAGCTGAATAATACATACCGACCTTTACCTTTTAGCCATATCACATGATATTCATTAGATAACTTCTGCTTACTACATTTCACAAGCAAATATTGTACTTTTAAACCAGAAGTATAACGTAAATACATTCAAGTAAAGTACAGAATTTGAGTAAACATGTTAAATCACTAATTACTAGCTATGAAGATCCACATGTATTCTGTGTCTCAGAATTGTCATTGTGAATCTGTGATGAGGACAAATAAAGGTCTGATACAAAGAGGGTTGTCCTCTCTATGGAAGACACCACATGTCCACATCACTCATGCTGCATTCACGAGGAATCAGGACGATGTTCGACGTTCGACAACATCTGGACAGCACAGGAAAACAAATACAGTCCAACGCAATGGCAGGATGGCAAAACAAAACACGCTTGATGACATGTTGCTATGGTGATGCATTCTTTGTGAATAGTGGAATAAATATATTTAATAAATTATTATCTTATGTAGCTATAAAAGGCAGATTTCTCTTCCACTGCAAACTTAAAATGAATGTTAAATTCATGAATTTCCAACATGGACCGTGAACGCAGACATGCACTTGGGTTTTGATTGTCTGAAAAAATGTCTTCGCTCTGGTTGTAAATTCCATTGCAGAGGACAGCAAATGTTACAATATTTTAACTTTGGACAGCAATGCTCTCTACCGTTGCTGGTATTCTTCGTTGACCTCACCTAAAATAATTTCCGCTTTGCCGTCTGCTGTCTGATTCCATGCGAATGCAGCGGTGGAAATGTTTTGACTCATTTTGCAGCTGCATAAACTGAACATGAACTCTGCTGGTAACGGAAAAAACAAGAATACAATTTTTGATCTGCATTACTCAAGTCCCACTATTTCAGCTTGTTGCTGTTACGTTATCATTTACCATCATATTTCTTGATTCTCTTGACTACCTACTGTGACGCCTGCACACATGTCAGAGTATTATCAAAAACCAGGCTCAGCTGTTTACAGGCCAAAGTATCCTGGTTTGTATTGGAGGAGTCTGGATAGCATGTAAATGCAGTAGCACCTTGACATTCGTAGAGACCCAAATCTATCTCTGTGCCATAAAGGTCTGCTGCATAGTTTAGCCTTCATAGCTGCATGTTAACACATCACTTGAGTGCTGTATGTATTTCTGCACTTCCCTGACATCAACATGCAGAGCACGGACCAACTTTGTGGGAAAACCAGTTTGAGACTTTAAAATGCCTGTTCTAGATATAACCCACAGTCTTATTAGGTGCTAAAAAAGTTTTCAGCTCGTACCTCCCAGCCTGTGACTCCAAGCTCATTTTCCAAAAGTAGGAGTGATTTGAAGCAGTGGAAGGTCACATTGGCACACTGTTCCACTTTGCTGACACAATTAAACAATGATAGGCAGGCTGATCTAAAAAAACATGCCTCTTTCCCTGAAATACATTTCCCTTTCTCCCTTTCTCTCTCTGTTTTGAAATAGGCTGAAAAAAATCGCGAAGCTATTAAAAAGGAAAAATAGTTTAGAATGCTAAGATAGCATCTCTGTCATCTCTTTCTGAGAAACGGAAGCAATGCGAGATGGATTAACCCTTTCTCCGAAATTCTCATTTGAAGTCACTTATCTGTTTTGTTTTTGTGGTGGTGGTGGGGGGGGGTGCAGCCTCAGCTGTGTTTCAATAAGGACGATATGCAGCAGCAGTCAGTGTAAAGAGCATGTGACACGCAGACACATGTCAAAAACACACACAGGCCACAGCCAACTGTCACCGTTGGGACATTTGATCTAAAGACTGAGGGAAGAAACTAGGTGATCCAGAGGCATCGCAGCTCTTCTTCGTTATGATAAGTGTCAAAGATCTGTGTTCAAATAATGTATTTGTTGTAATTTTGTTATGTAGCTCCAGCATACAACTCCTGAAATCATAGTTTTCATTTTTCTGGACATTTCCCATCCAAGCACCTCTTTCCTTCCCTTTCACAGCCTCTATGCTTCTATGTGACGGAGTATATGTGTTTGTAGGCTTCCTAAAACAGAGCCGTGTGCCATCTTTGTGCCAAATATTGATGAATGCACATGCGTGAGTAATGTTATGACCAATGCAGTTATTTTTTGTGCACTTGGCTTCTGTTCTTTGTTTCAGGAAGCTCCCAAACAACTAACTCCTCTTTATTCAATCAGTGGCACCTTTTTATGTATTTTAATCTGGTGGAGATGCCAGGGTCTCTTTGGGATGTGCTGCTGTACGTTGCTGCTGGCCTAGTTTGGCTGACGGTGCTGTGCAGCACTTTTGCCTCAGGCATCGCCCGCCTCACAGAAGATGGTTAGGCATTTAGTATGTGGTAAGGGGGGACAGATACTAGATTTTCTGTAAAAACCTTTGATGCGATATGACTATCAATAGGTAACACTGTGCTACATGTGCCAGCCTGCTCTGTCTCTCTTCACAACAAATGCTTTCTACTTTCATATTTAATGTTATGGTTTGAGAGTTTATGCATAAAAACTAAGCTAACATTATGTGAGAGACATATATAGCTGTATTTATCTGAGGAAAATGTCAGGGAAACCTGTTATCTTGATTGCCATGTTCATTTCTCCATGATTTTGGATCAGATTCAGAAGGATCAGACATGTTTGACGTAGAAGCGGTTTATTAATGTGATATTAACAGTGCAGGTAAACTTCCCACACAATCTATCAGGCGCCCCACCTGGGCAGATTGCTTGGGTCAGGATGGAAAGCATCATTGAAGGCAGAGGGGAGTGCTCATTGGCTGAAAAGGAATTACATGAATCTGCACTCGATTGCTCTTCCTCAACGACCGTATGTGTGTCTCAGTAAACTGAATTTGAATTATGAGAAGTGAATTTGTAACTGTAGGAGAGTTGAATTTTCAGTGAGGATCAAATACAGTTTCAGAGTAACTGAATAAAATTTCAGAATTTTGCATTCAGTTTCAAGTTTATTGGAATTCAGATCCAAAATAACAAATTCAATTCAAGTTCTGCTATTCAATTCATTGGAGTTTTTTAATGCAATTATTCAAGTTGAACAATTCAAATATAAATAATTCAAATTCAGTTTGTAGTGACACATATTTCTGCCCACATAATGTCTGCAACTCAGCATCTTAAGACTTTGTGGCTTTGTTAGCATTATAGTTCAAACTGTAACTGTCTTTGTGTTGTATTGTGGCTAGGTTCCTTTTTTGTCTACGTCTCAGGACGACTTGGTGACTAGTAAGTCTTTGAGTTCAAGGAAGCCTGTTTGTGTGCTACTTGTTGTGTAACTTCAGTTTGAGGTTTTGTGTGGAGAGTGTTGCTTGCTGCTGTGTGTGTGTGTGTGTGTGTGTGTGGATATTTCTGTGGTGTGTATTAGTACACTTGCATTGTTACTGGCACTGGTAAGGTGTTATATCAGTGATGTTGGAGGTCTTTGTGCCTTTAAGCACTGACACAAGTGTAGATCCTTGGAAATCTTTTGTATCCTTGGTAAATACAGTTGGCATAGTAGCACACGTAGACAGCTTTCTGGTTAATCCTTCAGGGAAGCTGCTTGAAATTTTGATAAGGATCAGCTTGGTTTATCAAATAATGTGTCGAGGTATGGATATTGCTCTGCCCTCACTGTTCGACCTGAGCACAGCTAAGCAGACAGACTCCTCAGTGACAGGTGCATTATCGTCTTTATCGAGACATTTCCTTCAAAATCTCTATAGAATGAACGCGGAAGAAAATAACTAAGCATTTGTCTCAGACACTGTACCACATGTGAATATTACATTTCTCTGTGAACATAAAAGATGTCACAAATCTATGCATGCTCTGCATACTGTATATACTGTCATATCCACCTCATGTATATAAAGCAACCTGTTACATTAATCATTTTTACTTTATATATAAAAATAAATCTCCCACCCTCCACGAATGTATTGTATGTACAGTTAAAATATATATATATACCAGTGACCATACTTTTGTTTTTACTATAATACTTAATATTATGTATCATATACCAGCACCTGTACAGTTTATTATACAATCATTTTTACAATCTCCCAGGGCAAATTGGTCCCAGGGGAGGGGCCAGACTAGGAGTGATTCACAAAACCCAGCTGGATAGGCCGAAAAGAAGCTGCAGCACTTCGCCCAGAAAAGGGACATCGGGGCTGGACGGCCCTCCCTGGAGCCAGACCCGGGGGGGCTGGACGGCGGGCGTCTGGTGGCCGGGCACAGCCGGGAGAACCAACATGGAGCCGCCAGCCTGTGGGCTCCCCACCTGCAGGGATGTGTATTGCTGCTGGTCACTGCTGGATATGCAGCCAGTGATGGGTTCATTATTTGTTGATCTGTCGGTAATGCCTTGGGGTTCCAGTAGGGGGATCGCGCTCCTCTGCCTCACTTAATACAGACGAGATAGCTGAGAGAGCTGTGTGTGTTTGTCTCTTCTTTCTCCCGTTACTATTCCCCTTGTTTAATGTAATTACCGTCCTAAAATCCAATAAGTGTGTGAGCGCATTAGTAATAGTTATGCTATGTTCCTGTTGCTACCTAGAAAAGCCACTTTTGTGTTTTATTGTTCCATTGTTTGAAGAGTTGTTGGCTGAACCAGCTGCCGGAGACCTCGTGCCGCCGCACGGTCCAACTGCAGCAGTGATCATGTACGCTAGTCACTGTTAGCTTCACATATTTTTGCTGTAAGGTTCAAACATCTATATTCACTGTAAGAGGCTCACATGCCAGCTAACATTGAATAGGTACAAGGTTAAAAATGCGTCTCATAATTTAATGTGTAACGGTGAAAAGACCATGTGAATAATTTAGAGAAAGTTTAAAAGGTACTAGTCCTGGTAACTGTGGCGCTGATCCTGAGCATGTTTTGTTTGCATTCTTTAAACTGTCACTCAATACAGACGAGTGAAGATGAGAGCAGTTTTCTCCTGTTACTATTCCCCTTGTTGAAGGGCAAAGCATAACCACGTCCTGACTCAAGCTCTGTACTTAACACACAGACATTAAATTGATATAAAAATGAGGGTCTGCCTGTAATTTCTATTATGATTATATACAGCATATATATAAAGTGCATCACACATGCACATTTATTCCCCCCATCTCCGATAACTTTCCGTGCATTCTCAGTTTGGTTTTTTTCATCCCTGCAAATGAAAATGTGGTGCTATGTACCCAGATCAGGTCAGGTGCATCCGTATGTGCTTCTTACTCTGCATCCAGAGGAGCAATAAACAACATTACCGTGCTTGGAGCTCTCTCTCCGTCAGGTCATCCTCCCCTCCCTTCCTCTACCTCTGATCATCAGCGAACATGATCGCCCATGTCCAGGCCCGTGTGCCACCAATGACCCTGCCAGCATCACCTCTTCTGGGCCTGGCAGGTGCAGAGGTGGGCCAGTTGGCATGGGACATATGCTGTGTGTCTCTGAGGCCATCTGGACATCAACATCCGCAGCCTGCTCTCCCTGCTCTATCGCTCCAAGCCCACCGCTTGCTTTCCTTTCTGCCCTCACTCCTTTCCTCCTTTGATCCCCACCACTCGCTGCTTCATCTAATTTCCTCTCATTCTCTCTGTTTCTTCTCTTCCACATCACATCTCAGAAACCTTTCTTGACATGTCATGCACCTCCTGCAGTACAGAACACACAGAAAACACAAGCAGACTGGAGAGATGTGAAAATCAGAGATCAGAGTATTGTCATTTATTTCACTCTGTGGGAGCCTGCACTTGTTGTGTTGTGTTCTCCTTTGAGCTGTGGGGGGAAAACAGAGCGAATGAGCCCACCAGGACATAAAGCCTCCAAAACGCACTTCACAATCGCAGTTTGATGCAAGAGAGCAGCATAAAACAGAATCAAATGGAAGGGACAGCAAGGTTTGTAAAAAAATAGCTTTTTCCAGGCAAATTTCCATAATGTTTTGGGCAAAGTCATAAAAAGCAGAAATGCAATCACTCAGGCATTATCACTGTATAGTGGGCTACAGTGGTACACTGTTTGCCTGGAGTGACATCCATTCTGAGACACGTGGGTAATTTGCTGAACGATATGGCTTTGAAAAGACAGTGCTACATGTATTTGGAGCATGAGAGGGGCTTTATCTGGATCCATCAGGTTTACATCACGGGGCTGAAGGAGGAGCAGCTTCATCAGAAAAGGTAAATGTTCATTTCATCTGAAGCCATTGCTTATATCTGTACAGTTTGGGATCTGCCTTTAGTAAGACCCCAGTAAGATTATGTCATGAGAGACAGCTCCATAACGGACATTAATGACAATTATTAACGCACGATCTCACATAAAATATGAATATAGCTGCTCAAATCAGTACATTTATCTTAACATACAGATGAAATGACTACTTGTAATATGAAAGATGTTGCTGATAATGATGAAGCCACAGAAAATGATCATGAACTCTGCAGACCTTCTTCTCATTGTTTGGTTTGTCTGCTTTGTGTTTGGTTCAGTCTCACCACTCTCATCAGCTTTGTTTCAGCAGCTGTGTTCTGTTCACTACCTGCCCAGTACCAAACAGCAGACAGGCACAGTTAGAGAACGGTGAACATAGAGAAGCATTTATCAGAGTGTTTCACGAGTTGGTAAATATAACAATGGAATTACATTAATCAGGTCGACACAAACATAACTTCAAATTAATTTTAATGTTCTGTGTCAGCTGGATGTGTAAATAGGCAACCGTTTTCTAAGATGTTCACTTTAACATCTTACATGTTGCTTGTTGTTGTAGCTTGTCTCAGCTGCAGTATCATGATATTAATATCAATATTTTCCTGATATCAGTATAAAATAGCATATGATATGGAAAATGTACACAGAAGAGACTGTCCTCTGAAAAATACAACCATATAGGTCTTCTGTGCAAACAGCTTATTACCAACCACATTTATGAACAAAGTCAGAGTAGAGAGGAGGTCGGGGTGGATGGATGGGTCAAAGAACGCAGCACTTACAGCCAAGACATACTGCTGTTCGTGTTGACTTCTTTTTAAGTATCCCTGGAGAAGAAATATTCAGTATTGCAACCCAGTCTATTGTTGCAAATAAAACTAATATTAAAATATTGAAATGAGCTATAATGAATCATTGTTGCTTTGAATTGGTCTACGTGGTTTTAAGAAATGGTAAAAGTCTGAATGAAATCCTCTGAATGCATTGGCAGTATGAAATTTGCTTTTTTTTAAATACAAAACTGATCTTTTTACATTTTAAAAAGGTAAAATGTTTTACCCACTTTGTGTCGGGTGCCACCAATGGCAAATGAGGGGCTCGCTCTCCTTTTTCGGGGCACGCATGCTGATGTTATTTGGCGAGCTTGTTTAGGAGCGACCACAGAGGCAGTTGAAATGGGACTTGATGATGCCAAAGGTCACCTCTACGTTTACTGATGGCCACATTAAAAGGCCTGTGGTTCAGGATAGGGGTCATCAAGTAGAAGGCCAACAAAATGCCCTGTTAATAAAGGGAGTGAGAGATCACTTGAACAAGCAAGTAGAGTTAATAAGATTGCTCAAACTGGTTACTCAGTGATGACTCATGAACGGAGACAGGTCATCTAACATCCAGACATCCATTAACTGCTCATCTGCAGTGGCATTTCACAATGAACACATTGAGACAACGGTACCAATGAAGTTGCTTTAAAGGGAACCTGTGATCAACCAGGGGTCATCTGTACAGTCTTCATTCGTATTGTCACTGTTTAACTGTATTGGCACAACAGTAATATGGTACGTTGCTTCAAGACAAAGGGTTCCCTCCCTTGCCTACCTGTTCACCTGTCTTAAGATCAGGGCACGCCACTCTTACAGGTTACATCACATCCTCAGGACATTCCAACACATGATCCGCATAACTCATGACAGGAACACATGTCAATAAGTAACCATGAAAACAGCAAACATCTAAATGGCTTCAACAGATCCCATTGTGCTTATTAATGGTGACAAAGTACTTTTCATTCATTCATTCATTAACCAGACTGCTTATCCCAAAGGGTTTGCAGGGGGGGGGCTGGAGCCAATCCCAGCTAACATTGGGCGAGAGGCAGGGAAACACCCTGGACTGGTCGCCAGTCAATCGCAGGGCAGACAAAGTACTTTTATTCTGACAAATGTGCAAAGCCTACTGTGCAGCACTATTACAAAACTTTATCCTGCATGCAGTGTGCATATGTGCCACCAATCACCTGACAAAAATGAGTACCAAATAGATATCCTGAACATTGATGCTGGGAAGAACTTTCTATTAACAAAATTGCCTTCCAGTGATTTCTATGTGGGTGCAATCTACTGCACATAGGACCCTAGGGAACCATATGAAGGAATTATTCTGCATTTCATATGCAAGGAAACATAATACTGATTATTAATAATAGTGAACTATTACTACTAGTATGCTACCTGTGATTTTATGAGGCTTCTTTTATAGCATGGGCAAATGGCCAGGGAACACTACAAACATTCAGTAGTTCAGTGAGAGCAAGAACAATAGCATGGATTGGTCTGGATTCTGGACCTCAGATGAGGCATGTGTGTGTTCAGATCACCAAGCGATGGAGAACATGTGCTGCAACTATGACCTGATCATATTAATGCTCCAAACTATAAATGAGCACAGTCGGCATCTTTAACCCGTTAGAACATTAGCTACATGTGACGCTGACCTTGGATTATTTTACACATTTAACTTTACTGTAGCTTTTTCCATTAATGTCTAGAGATCTAAATCAATCCTGTTTTGCAGACTGACCCTTCAGGTCCTACTGATATTTATGATGAAACTAGAACACCTTATACTGTTCAACCCAAGACCAGCACTGCTGTCCAACCACTGATCAGAGTAAACCAGATGATTTAATTAGCAAGATGCTGTAACTGTAACACTGGATGATTCAAACTTAAAAACATTAAAGCAACACTTTGAAAACACATCAGATCTCAATTGGGGAAAAATAATCATGCTGATATCTATACTAATATGGACTGGATAATGTGTTAGGAATGAAAGGATGCCACATCGTTTGATGGAAATGAAAATTATAAACCTACAGAGGCTGAATTCAAAGACACCCCGAAAATCAAAGTGAAAAAATGATGCGGCAGGCTAGTCCATTTAGCTACCGAAACATAATGTTCCAGAGGTTCTATTGGATTTAGGTCAGGCGAGCGTGGGGGGGCCAGTCAATGGTATCAGTTCCTTCATCCTCCAGGAGCTGCCTGCATACTCTCTCCACATGAGGCCACATTGTCGTGGACCAGGAGGAACCCAGGACCCACTGCA
>JAVQJF010022989.1:0-11194 GCA_036023855.1 Gadopsis marmoratus | reverse complement strand
TCTGGTTCTTGCTTCTTGTGAACACTTAGTAAAAAGTTGTGATATTAGAAACAACACGTGTTTGACTTTCATTAGAGAATGAACCTGTGTGCTCTTTATTGGGTTAGTGTGTCTAATACTGTGAAATTGAGAGTATTTCCCATGGCATTAAAATGTAACTCCAACCAGGTACCCAAAGTTGGCAACCCTGTGATATGGCGCATATATATATGGAAGTATCCTGTACTCATCAACAACCACCTATAGGACTTGTGCAGCAATACAAGTATCTCGGCATTTGGATTGATGATAAACTGACCTTTGAACCCCATGTGGACGTGGTGTGTAAAAAAGCACACCGACGTCTGTATTTTTATAGGAAATTGAAGAGTTTTAATGTTGACAATACTTTTTTGAAAATGTTTTATACTTGTTTTATTGAATCTGTTTTAACTTTTTCTTTTATCAGTTGGTACAGGTCACTCAGACTGAAAGACAGAAATAGACTGCAGGCAGTTGTGAAGGTGTGCAGCAAAATTGCTGGCACTACATTAGACAGTCTTTCTCACCTACATAACAACAGGTGCATGAGTAAGGCTCAACGCATTATTGCCGACCCTTGCCATCCGGTTACTCCCATCAGGGCGTAGGCGCTATCTGCAGAGGTGCTCCACAAATAGGCACAAGGATTCTTTTGTTCCCGCTGTCTTGAGCCTGCTAAATAATCTGTGGCTGCTGCTAATCGTACTTGTCTATCTGTTGTCTTGTCTCTTTTTGTTGACGTTGCTTTTGTGTTTCTGTGCCGTATCTTACGGCTGCAGGCCAATTTGCCCCTCGGGGACAATAAAGACTTTTTGACTTGACTTTGACTCCTTATTGGGACCTTCCACGTTTACAGTTTTTGTGTTCTGAAATATATATATATATTTTTTTTGTATCTTTTATTTTGAAGGGAAGGAATAATCACCTGATGTCCGGTTCTCTCCTGCATAAATCTGTGCGCCTTGATCTCTCTGCAGCAGCCAAAACACGCAATCTCTGCGCAGAGGGAGGATGGAGATTCACTGCAGACACAGAGACCAGAGGGCATTTAACACCAACCGCTTCTACGTCCTGAAATGTTGACTGATGATTGATTTTTAAATTTCGGCATCAATCATAACAAAACGGTCATCACACCGTAGGAATATTACTGTAATGTTGTAATTTAAATAACGATGATGTAATATGTTTGCGTGTAAACCATATATATTTTGTGTGTGTGTGGGTCTGATCTCACTTTGATCTGCTTCGTTAGGCTGATGATTTACTGGATTTGTATTATGTTGTACAGGATGTTTGTTATACATAAAAGTATACATCATAAGACCTGATTGACCCCCAGAGGGCAAAGTCACATGTTACAGCAGTACAAGGAGCAGCCTACAGATACAACCTACAACCTACCATGTGAACATAAAGTACTTACTTATAAAGTAAATGTGTTTGTTTGGAAAGTAAACAAATACATTTACTTTAGCTGTAGAAAACTATTACATTTTAATAGGCAGCGAAGGCGAGTTAACTATTTTGTTTTATAGATTTTGTTTTAAGTGGCCTAAAAGTGAAAGTAGGCTTTATACAAAAACAAAAACCAATAATAATGTAGAATCACAAAAGTTAAATGAATGTAAATGCGTAGAAACTCGTTTAAGTATCCATTTAATAACAGTTCGCCTGAGCACCAAAGCAAAAGTGTTCCCTGACCGGGAATCGAACCCGGGCCGCGGCGGTGAGAGCGCCGAATCCTAACCACTAGACCACCAGGGAGCCATGAGCGCTGCGTCCTCACTGCGCCAATTGTAGTAGTTGCTTTACGAGTAAAAGCCCACAGAGCGCAGAGCTCGCAGAGGAAGTTATTCTGATTTATTTTCAACTTTGACCACAGGACGTCTTATCCTGTCTATACGCATATCTGACGTGTCGGAACGGGCTCTTCCTCTCGTCTCGGCGGCTGCGGCGGTTTTGTTTGTGTCCTGACGTTAGTGGGCTAGCTAACTAGCTACCTAGCTAACTAGCTACCTAGCTAACTAGCTCACACACGGTCAAACCGATAACGTAGTTTGTCTCTTTCCACTCCACGTTCTCCTCTTGTTACATTTGTGTTGCAAACCCAGAACAAGCTCCCGGCGCCTCTTGTCCGTCTTCATGTAGCCTCGGACGGACACACAGAACGCGTGACCTCGTGGCGCAACGGTAGCGCGTCTGACTCCAGATCAGAAGGTTGCGTGTTCAAATCACGTCGGGGTCAACGTTTTGCCTGTTTGTTCAAGGGGATCCAGCTGGACGGCAGCTTTACCTTATAAATAATAACAAATAATTGCCTTTCGCGTTTTTTAAATGTGGGAAAGCAACATTTACACAGAATGAAAATGGACACGTCGAGACATATATGTGAATGCTGAAGCAAATATGGCAATAAACAGATACAAAATGTTAAATACATATTGGTAATTGAGCAGGACAGAAATACACAAATCCCTTAAAGATATTTCAG
The DNA here is from genome assembly GCA_036023855.1 of Gadopsis marmoratus. Taxonomy (NCBI): domain Eukaryota; kingdom Metazoa; phylum Chordata; class Actinopteri; order Centrarchiformes; family Percichthyidae; genus Gadopsis; species Gadopsis marmoratus. Next base: position 8,679 of record JAVQJF010022989.1, on the reverse strand, counting down.
CGTTTATTTCTGCATGTCTACTTTTCTGTTGTGTACTTTTGCAGTAAATGTGTCACTGTAAATGGGCGAGCAACCTACTTTCCACTCCGGAGATTATTGAGGTTATCTAATATAATCTACATCGTGACATTATGAAGTCATTGCAGGGAATATTGGATAAAAACAGGATTATTATAATACGCAAAGGTCTGTCACAGAGTGAGGACTTCTGATGTTCAAGTCAATGTTTTGCACAACCTTTCCTCAACCTCATGTGCAGCAGCTTGTTGACCTTGAGGCTTTTTAAAGACAGACCTACTTTCTCTGTAACCTACTTATGTCCTGTCTGTCCCACAAAACCTGGAAACCTTCGTCCACTTTGCTTTCACAGAACGTCGAGAATATAAGCGAAAGATTTCATTTCATAGGGGTTAGGTTGTCGTGTATTTGATTGAGTTTGTATGTTCCAATAAATATTTTATAAGCCGAGAACTTCAATACAAACACAAAGTGAGTTTTTGTGTCTGCGTCTTTTCAAAGGAGGCACTGCTGATGCCTTTTGCAAAAGTTGAGAATAACTTCGCCAGTAATAAAAGCGTAATGTTTTATTTATTGCAGGTCGAAAACACAACAATACTGTTAACCAAAGACATTTCTTCTCTTCAGATAATAAAATAATTATGTCCTGATCTTCAGGGTTACAAAATTACTAATTATGTCAAGTGTCGTAACATAAATACAAGCAGCAAAATTAGGCGACAAAGTTAGGATCTCAAGACAAGTGGCCTGGGATAATGATCAGCAGCCAGGGATGCTATGTAGAGACTTTAAAACGTCACACATCAACGCTGAGCTGGGATGAAAGTTTGGAGGACGTCAAATAACAATCAGTTCAGTCGGTGTATTTTTAAATTTTGTTTTCGTTTATAGGAAAATTAGACAATTTGTTCGCTTTTTACCTGGTGAGGGGTCGTAGCTGCCAAAGTGTTATTCTTAACATGACCACCAGATGGCACCAGAGTAAAAACCTTTGACACCTAGTGGCTTGAAATAACTCTGGTGATATTTTGTTTCTTCTCATCAACAAATCCCATGAAAAGACCAAAACAACAAGTATTGTGTGTGGTCCTTACATGGGATTTATTGACAGTAAAGTCAACAAAGCCGAATTCTTTAAAGTCGTGACTCAATAACTTTCTCTCCAATGACCTCCTGCCTTTCTCCCTCTAACTCGTCTCCCGTTGGTTTACACTTGTGTCTGAACTGTCCGTAACAAATGAAGGAAGGAGAAAAACTAAGAACTCTCAAAGAAATTGTGACTTTTACGACAAACGGTGAATCCCGATGCTAGCAGGTACTGGAGCGTGGCGTGTGGATGCTGACTTTCTTGCGGGTGTTGATGCTGCAGCGCTGCAGGATGAGCTCTGGACTGGGCCGGGGAGGGATGACCGGAGCCTCCTTCTTCAGCTCGCTCTCCGAACTGGAGCCGGACTGCTCGGGAATGTTGTCTGTTGTTGTTACAAATGACAAAATGATCAGGTCGCACGTGTGTTCAGAGTGGTTCTATGGGTTGTTGGTCAGACATCAACTGCCTTGAGCTGTTGAAACATGTCAGTATGAGCACGTTTTAATTACCCTGGTTCTTCCTCTCCCTCAGCGGGGACTTGTCAGCGTTCCTGTTCCTGGGCGGCTCGGCCAGGCGGCCGCCCTTCTGCTGGAGGTATCGGCGGCTGTTCCTGCGGTAGGAGTCCTGGCTGAGCTGCTGACGAGCCTTCTTGTGGATGCTCTTGGCATTTCGGATAGTGGACCTGATCAGGGAAGGACACACAAAGATAGACTGCTAAGTAGAGGTGGTGGGTGTTGATCTCAGTGGTCTAGGCGCTCCCGACCTCCCAACTCTCGACTTTTAAAATATTAACAGTGAGATTCAGAGTGAATAAAGTGTTTTTTAAACGTAGTTTTAGTTAAATTACAAAAGAAAAACAAAAAACCTTTGATCTTGAGCTCATGTTAGCAGGCTAGCATGCTAACATAAAACGATGCTAATGTTGAAAGTCACATCTGTGCAAGCGCGATAACTGAAAGGTTCTAAATCATGCATGTTAATTATTAGCATGATAAATGCTGACTGTACATGTTTACATGATAATGTTAGGATGTTGATGATTCAAATGCCACTTTATTCATCCCTGCAGGATTTACTGTATACTGCAGCTTGCCTATAAGGCTGTATGCTAATAGCTAATAAATATATTAATAAATCGATATCCTGTTAAGAGTGAGAAAGTGTGAAACAGCTCACTTCCCTTTTTGTCTGAAGTGACTTAATACTCCAGAGTGGCCACAGAGGAACTACATGCAAACCTGCACATCTGTGGGTGCATCACCTATAGCACTTATATCAACACAATATTTTAATAATACTGCGCATGTATTTTTTTTAATAGTGTAATGTGTATTTTCCATACACATCATGTATTTTAAGATGTGACGTTTGAGTGACTTGTGTAATCTCTGACAGACCTGCGAGGTGGTGGTTTCTGACCCTGCAGGTTCATCCTCTCTGCTTCATATCTCTCTCTCTTGCCGGCCTTCTGCAGGAACATGGAGGGGAAATAACCGGTCTCATCTCCTTTCCTGTATAAAAAAAAGAAAGCAGCAATATCAACAAAAAGTAAGTAGTTAGATACGGCTGTAAGATACATTTATGACGGTGTAGGGCTGAGACGTCTTGATAAATATTGATGGTCTCCAGAGAATTTTCTTGTAGGTTCATCATGGAAACCTGCAGAGTCATTTTTAAAGGTACTACATAAATTAAGTTATTATTATTATTATTATTACATAGCCGCTTTAGTGTGTGTGTCATACCTGACAACCCACCAGCCGTCCAGCAGCTTGTGAATGACCTCGATGGTTTCACTGAGATCCAAAGAGATCTCGTCCTCCTGCTCCGCCTTGTAGGCTTTGATGGTGACGTGCAGCTCTCCTGCAGGGACACAGGAAACACTGTTAAAGAAACAAAATACACACAGGAGCGTCTGAAAATACATTAAATTAAGAAAACAATGTGAACAGCTTGCCTTCGTAGTCTGGTTCAGCTTCCTCGGCCTCCTCCGGTCCGTCCAGAGGCTCCAAGTAGGATGAAGGAACCCATCCCCGTTTAGACTCACACTGGCAGAACCACCAACCTGAACACAACACCAGGACCACAGCAGCTCAAAACTCACCTGACGCATAGTGCTGTACCATTCAAATGTATTGACTGCATTTACATGTCACTTGTATCTAAAGTGCAAACAACAACAGCTGCTAGCTACCATACAAGGCCGGGCTAACAATTAGGAGGGATTTGGGGGTCGGGGATCGACCTCTGACCCCGTGATTACTGGACAGCCAACTCTCAAAGCTCCTCGGCAAAACTGTCAGCATTGTTTTTAAAATTTTTCAAGAATGAACCAGGATGTCTGAGTAAAACTGAAAGATCTAATAGTTTAGCATTAACTGGGTTTAACTGAGGATTTCTTTAAAGCCTCTAAAAACATCCAAGTCAAATATTTTTCTAAAACATTAAATATGACTAGATATGCATCAATCCAAGTTAAAGTCCAGATACGAGAACATTAACTCTAAAGGGTTTACCGAGACCTTAACTTGTTAGAAACGCAACTAGTGCAGATTAAAACTCACCGTTCTGATTTTTCTCCACAATTTCCACCAGGTCTCCGGTGTGCAGATTGATCTCATGTTTGGACGTCTTGGCGAAGTCGGCGACCACTCTGTAGGTGTCCAATATGATGGGACCAGAGATCTCTGAGAGACACAATATTCTCTTTTAATTTCAGGAAACACTTGCATTATCAAAGTACTTCCAGTAGCCCTTTCCAATGCTGGTAGCTGGCGTTAAAGTCGAGCCCTGTGTGTTACAACAGGAGTGTCTAGCTTGCTGTAGAAATATACGTTTTACATCAGAATAACCCAGCCTTTAAAGCCAATACCTTTAGAATCTATCATTATTCATTCAGACATTTTTTTGGCATTTTCAAAAGGTTGTTAACAATCAAAGCTATAATTTTAAGCATGTAATGGATTTTTAAAATGACTCTTACCAGATGCGTTGCCTCTGGCCAACTCCCTGGACACCACAAATGTCTCATTTCTTTTCAGTCTGAAGAGGAAATGATCATCAATTCACAGATCTGCCATTATTGTTTGTGCAACAGTTGTCGTGGAAAACCTGCCTATGCTTTTAGAGACACTTACAGGTCGTTGACAAAATATATTGTACAATAGGAGACAGACAGTCAGAAGTCATCAGCTATCTCAAAGAAATGATGCCAGAACTCAGCTTTTATAGTGATTTAGAGACAAAGAAACTTATTTCCATTGGCCAGTGTACATGTCATGTAAGTTTGGACCTATAGGAACTTTCCACCCCGTAACAAAACCCTCGAGTTTATGTTTCATAGCAGGAGCATTTCCATATAAGGACCTTCATCATGTAGCTGACCTTTTTGACCTCATGTTGCTCATCTTACACACACACACACACACACACAGAAACTGGGTGGTGACGGTTCAAGACTAGAGACATGAGTGAAACTGGAACTATTAGCTAATTAAAGTAAATACACAAGTATATAATTAATAGAAATGAATAGGTATGCAAACAAATGCTTATGAAGGGATGATTAACATGTGAATAAATTATTAATTATAAACTTACAACTAAGTTTCCTTTCACACAGTCAGCTCTAGTATCTAAGTGTGTGTGTGTGTGTGTGTGTGTGAGATATACTGACGTGTTTGGGGCAGGTGGGTTTTCGTCCTCTGGTCGGACCTTGAAGAAGCTGCCGAGGAGTCTGCAGCGGGACATGTGAGGCGGCAGGTTGATGAGCGAGTGGCAGTACTCTGCCAGGGTGATCTGCCTGGTTTCTGTGGACTTCTGGCTGTCCAGCCACCGCGGCGCTGAGGACGCAAACACAACCACATCAGCTGGACAGCAGAGCAGCAGACGCCAGGTTAGAAAACTAAATATTTTGTAGATGGGTTTCTCTGTGACGCCATTTTCAGATTTTGTGCATGCAGACGATGCAGAAGGTGTATGTTACGTATTTTATTTTTTGTTCATACAGTAAAACATTATGGTAAAAGACAACAGTAATAGAGCATAATTTGATTTACAAGTCCTCCATAATACAACATCAACCTCAGAGACGGCAGTTTGAAGAAGACGACAAAGGAAACATTCATGTTGGGTCTTTTGTTTTCTTCTGTTTGTGTTTTTATGAACGGAATCAACAGACTTCCCGTCCATTATACTGTAAAATGCATTTAAGGCACCTCAAAGATAACATCACAGTGTTTAACTGGGAAAAACCAAAACTACATCTGCATAAGATCAAAATTAAATCATTAATTTAAATCCAAGCAATCCATAGAGAGTTAGCAAATTAGCTTTTATTCTCCGTCACTCTTCTAGACAAAAAAACCTAGACAAATTATAAAGAAAGACAAAAACAAAAGGTAATTTGATGCTTTACATGAAATGTTCCTTCAGCTGAGTTTAGTAGATTGTTTCGTATTCAATTAGTAGTGTATTGATATTAAGAGGTACTACAGTAATATAAATGGACCTGGTAGAATATGAATTAGGGTCTGTGAATTGATTTTAACAGTTGCCAAACAATGTCAGGGAGGCTATTAGGTACCAACAGATTATCATACATAATTAGAATGAATAGTTAACACATTTTATTTCCTGAACAGCTCAGCAGATCAGCTCCTGATCTTGATCTGAATAAAAATGATCTATGACAATGCAATATTACAATAATAACTGAGTTAATTTAACTCAGCTAAGGGCTCGTGGCTGCGTGCTTGGAGATTTCTGTAATTTCCAGCTTGCGTTTGACTTTCAAGAGGTGGAAATTTCCAGGCCTGTGTAGGAAGGATGCTGTTGCATCAGGGTTGCTTCTCTTCCTCTACTTTGCAAGAACCGTTTTGTAATTAAGGTTTCACAAGAGGAATGTGAGCCGTTCTGTTTTCATGAAAACTGGCCCTGAACATCTGAACAGGAACAGAAAACGAGCTGGTGAAACACAGACCTGCTCAATGTCAGAGGGGTTTTTTTGTGACACCTGGCTGCAATAAAAAACTGAAAGCAGGAAGGAGTAGATGTTTCCTTTAGTACAGCCTGGATGTTTTCCACCTACCAACACCTCTAAAGCTCACTTACATTGCCCAGTAGTACTGTGCAGTGTCTCTGGCTACAGTACGGGTTTCCAGGTAAGGTTTTGGTATTTGTACAGACATGATGTTACCAAACCTGCAACCTCACTGTAGCCCACAGCCACCTGTTGGTCAAGCATGTAGCTAGCAGACGCTAGCAGACATTGGCATCCTTTGTCTTTTTTTGGTCTAAGTCGCGCCTTGAGCTGTTGCAGCTGCCAAGCCCCTTAGCACATTTTGACAGCCTGTTGCAGTTCGCTCAGTTGCTTCAACAAAATAGAAAAAGGAGAAGTGCATTCAAACACATGTATTTAATAACCACAGGTGCTTCCTGAAAGAGCAAGCTTACGGGGGGGATTTACACTGAAAAGATGAGGTTGGTCAGTGTTTCTTTCATCATTAAAATGCCTCATCTACTTCATTCTTGTCTTTTAATTTTAGCCGTGCTGTAATTGTCCAAACAACCGACTAAGCAGAATGACATCCTACAAAATTAAAATGCAGAAACGAGAGTTGAACAGCCTTGATGGCAGGAAAACAAGTGCTGGTGACAGAACTTTACACAATAAATTCTCTTTTACATACAAACAGCTTAAATATAGTGGCAGTTATTAGTTTTGCTTTACCTGGTAATGAAGGGATGATTCTGTCCTTCTTTTCTATTTGACCAGACTCGATGGGAAACATCTCCTTCAACGATTTCTGTCACCAAGACACAAAACATGTCTGAGCACAGATTCAACAACAGCATTTTATTTGATTTGACGTTGCTTTGATTGTGAATTATGTTGTTTGCACTGAGTCGCACAAGTAGTGTAGTGCAGGGGAACTCACGTGGAAGGTGTGGATCTCAGGATACGTCCTGTAGATCAGCTTCTCGGTGAGGTCGCTCCATTTCACCATCAGCATGTACACCTGCACATACACACACATACACAGCAGTGTGTTATATTACACTTACACACAACAATATCTCCTGTATTCCAAAGACTAGATTCTTAACTTAAATTTCTCTGTTTAGATGACGAACTTTGACTGCTGGCTATTTCAACACGAATGTCTCTGAATTTGAAGATTATAAGAGGATTTAATTTTTTTTTAGCAGAATTAGCTTTTTGTAGAGTAAATGTTTGAAGCCTCACATAGTGCTGACTCGGGTAGAGACGTTTCTCGAAGCCCAACAGCTCCACATGCCTGACGTAGGTCCCCTCCATGCTGAGATCGGCCGGACTGACGGAGTCCAACTGAGATAAAGAGCAACAGACATGAGGCTTTTATAATGTGTGTGTGCTGTATGTCATCAACATGCCACAAGAGTTAGTTCCTCTTTAAGTGTCTCTGAAAGTAATGCAACTTCATCGCAGAGAAATAGAAACAAGGAAATACTGTTGCTTTCACTCATCAACTGTTGGAACAATAATAATGCTGTTAATATGCAAATAATAATATTTAAATGCAATAACAATAGCAGAAGTTGTATCAAAGTGTGCCAAAGTTGAGTAAAAAGTACAATATTCGCATTTGAAATGTAAAGTAGGATCAACTAGAAACAGTAGTAGGGCTGCAACTATGGATTATTTTCATTATGGATTAATCTCTCAATTTCTTTTCTTAATTAACTTCAGTCCTGTAAATACTCGCTTGGGCTCTTATTCACTTCAGTTGAAGCCTGTTTTACATATTCAAGCTATGACTCTCCTGTTCTGGTGCTTCAACTTCGGGTTGATAAAGGAATAAATACAGACTTCCCCTGTTTCCCAGAAGGGGAATCACCCTGCACGTGCACACTGTCTTTCCAAACACTAAAACACATATTTATTGCTGTATCTGTAGCAACCCTGTAGTGTCACTCCTGTGGGCCTTCAGGGGGGCTTTCGGCTAATCTTGTGATTTCCAAAAGTTTTGCAACAGGCAAAGAGGAACAAAAAGACTGTAAAAAGAAACACAAAACAATCCCACGTTAACTTCCTTTTTTTGTAGCTTCTGTGAAAAGAGTCACTTTAATTTGCATTTACAAGATTTATTTTACAGGACCGTGAAATTCTAATCACTTCCTGGGATGTTTCCTAGAAGGAACGAATGTGTATTATAATTAAAGCATGACTTCTATGCAGCTGTGAAATATTTAGAGGACACAGCAGTTTCCTACAGGATATGGCTGTTTCCGTAGTGTAGTGGTTATCACGTTCGCCTCACACGCGAAAGGTCCCCGGTTCGAAACCGGGCGGAAACACTTTTTATCTGCTTCGAGTCATGTTTGTATTTACAAATAGGTGATGTGTTCTGGTGATCTGACATTTGGGATTTCCAAATGCATAGAGAATGAATGAATATTATAAAGGACCAAGGATATCTTTATTATCCCCGAGGGGCAAATTGAAGTAAAGGTAGCAATAGCGGCATAAACAACACAAAAGACAACAAAAACAACAATAGTACCATGACAGGTTATTTAAAAGGCCGATGACA